>CAESWR010001617.1:23977-41410 GCA_903171835.1 Mullus surmuletus | reverse complement strand
ATACAAATTCTGGGTGAGAGAAAGAAACCTGAGAACCTGAAGGTTTCTGAGCCTCCAGGAGAGATGATTCACCTGTGTTTATGCAAATAGTCTCTGTGGTCTCTGGTCCCTGATTGGATGGCGACGACAGAGGAGTTGTTCCTGCTGGGGCTGCTGCAATTGGTTTGGTGTCGACCAGCTTCACCACTCAGCATCCGCCCACTATCTCTTTTAAAGCATGGCAGAGGGATTAAACAGGCACAGCTGACATGTGTAGCGATGTTGGGGCAAATTTGGATAAATTTACCTTTGTCTCGTTAGGGGCACCACCGGAATTATCCGGATGTCAATTATTAACTGTTTAATAATTGACCTTAAAACATTTTATAGCAATCTCGTCTGAAATCGTGAATCCTTAATACATTGATCTATTTTTTGCAAGAAGTATCACAACACAATCTCGGTATGGGTATGAACAATTTATTGAGAAATAATAATAGTGAACAAATCAGATAAAAGATCAAAACTATACATAATGTTAGGAGATAAATGATGGTTTGTTTGCTTGATATTTGTTGGCGGAAGGGTAGGAAAGGGCAGATGGGAATAGGAGAAGAGAAAATTTAATCAAAATAAAATCAAGTAAAATGAAAGTATCAAAACAAAAGAATTGATCTAAAATCTATAAAAAAAAAAACGGCGTGGTATTGAGAAATTGTGTGAGTGATTAATTCCCTATCGGCATCAACTCAATATCACTGTGGTGTGGAGTTGGAGGTCTTACTTTGTACCAGGATGACGTTTGCGTTGGAACTCCAAAGGATCGTCTTACGGACTGTTGAATCTAGTAACGTCGGCGAGGTTGGCTCTCCGAGGTTCTGGTGACGTCAGCGGTGTCAGGACGTCCACGTGGTAGCTCCAAAAATCCTGATGTGTTTCAGCATACGGTGATGTTTGCAGGGACGTCGGGTACAAAACTCAGCAGATGAAAAATCAGCTCACCTTCTTCAAACTCAGACTTGAGTTTTGAACGTTTAAGGTTATCAAAAGTCAAATAAAAATATTAAAAAGGTCTGGAAAAATGTTCCTCCTCTTTACGCGTATTGACAGGGGAAAAGAATATAAAATACTGATAAAAATTAGAAGTTACAAGGTCTTAATGATCTTTGTAACTAAAAGTAAAAATATCAAAAATAGGCTGGAAAGTGAAGCGAGGGCGGCCACGAAAAACAACTCAGGACTAAACTGGGAACAGCAAAGAAGTTGCTTCAAGCATCCAGTAGAAACCTCTAAGACTTGCAAGAGGCGTACAGTTAACCTGGATAACACCAGTACGTCGACAAAAAGGAAGCCAAAATAAAGTGGAAGACTCAAAATTAAAACAAAGCGAAGAAGGTAAAAAGCAAGGGCTAAGAATAGGAGTGCTAAGAGCTACAAAGTAAATGCAAGAATAAGCTAAAAGAGAGATCAGCTAAAACAGAGAGCGGACAAAGGATGCGCGGAAGTTTTATCCTAGTTGGGCGTGTAGCTAGGAAAAGCATCTCATTGGAGAGTTGCAGATTTTATGGCAGCAAAAGGGTGGAGGAGAGAGAAGGGGAAGATATGGAAAAAACCCGCCAAAACCACAATGTTCAATACATTTGATTTCCTTTGTTCCTTTCCTTAAGATTATCCACATTTCACTGATATAATCCTAACTAAACACTTTCTTACCGACATTCTTCGGTTGCTGAATTAATAAATGATGAATATCAAAAAGGGAACGTGTACATTGATTTGACTACATGACAATAATCATTAATGCATGTAAAAGTTCGAACATTTTCTGCACATGACATATATAGAGAATCTAAGATTATAGATGATACACTTTAAATACATAAGTACGATTATAAGTCCCATGTCTATTTGAGGGTGAACTGGCCTCTGCATGTGGAAAGAATGTCTTCACAGTTATTATTGTCGGTCATCGGGGGTCAGTGTGACTCTTCGTGTGACCAGCTAATTAAATCAGAAATTTAAGAATCCAGCCTACGAATGTCGTAGAACTACGACGGAGTATTAGGGCCACATTTAAGAAAAAAAAAATCACAAACTTCGAGAATAAAGTCGTTATTTATGAGAATAAAGTCGTAATTTATGAGAATAAAGTCATAATTTCATGAGAAAAAAGTCGGGGTAATGCTGTCCGGCTAACGTTACTCTTTATCTCTTTTCTCCGGAACGGAAAATGATGCGACTTAATGAAAGCGGGAGATGCAGCCTTAATATGCCGAGCCGTGAAGCTCCGTGCAAATTCAAACTGGGGGCTTAAGTTTCAATCATCAAATAATGAATGATGTCGACCTTGTTGCAGTAAACAAACCACAAACCCCTCAGTGTAGGCTATGACGTTGGCGGGGAAAAGAAATGATGGTTTTATGGGATGTAAATAAGCCAATTATACGCTGCTGTGGCGATGGGAAGACAGAACTACTGCAGGACAGGACACATTAAAAAGAAAATCTTCAGAGTCATTCTTTTACACCTACAATGTTAGGAAACTACATGGATCTATTATATCCATGGTGTGTATTATAATACTCCGTTGAATTTTCCCGGAATTGTCCATGAATATCGGGTTGCCAATAGGAGACCTGTGTGCCGTCACATGAGCAGCAAAAATCCAATAGGAGACCTCTCTGCGGTCACATGATTGGTCAAAGATCATCTATTTATATCACGATGCACGATGGTTGCGCTGTTGCTGTTAATGATTGCTATACTCTCGGAAAATCACCTGCAAATCCTAATAAATAATGCACAGATGACCATTTACACATTTTACGCAAGTTGGGAACAGTAAATTGGACCTGTGTTGAAAGAGGACCTGTGTTAAATCACGACTTTATTCTCATAAATTACGACTTTATTCTCATAAATTACGACTTTATTCTCGAAGTTTGTGACTTTTTTTTTTCTTAAATGTGGCCCTAATACTCCGTCGCACCTAATACTCCGTCGTACCTAATACTCCGTCGTATAGAACAACCAGAGTTGGACGAAATTCATCGGCGTGGTAAAATGGTTCAGGTTAAAACCGAATTCGGGAGATTACATATTTTATTATGTTAGATTTCATTGGTGTGTGGATGTGATGTCCATTCCTTTGTCCCGGTTTACGACCGAGGTCTGGTGTTGCTTCCTTGGCTTGAAAGGAAGGTTTGTTGTTCCAAACCTGATCTTTCTTGGGCCTGGAAAGATTGTGTTTATATGAAAGGTCAATTCTTGACCTCCGTGTCCAGTCCAGTGCTCTTTATTGCTGGTCCGAGGAACCTCTAGCTGATCTGGTGAGGCTCATGCTGACATCTTTATTCCTTGGTGGGGAAAACAAGTTGTCTTTGGTGGAAGATTTGGTGGAGATGTTAATTCCACCTGGGAGGAAATACCCAGATCTCACAGTCTGTCCTCTGTGATCATGGTTGTCTTAATCCCAAGGAATGTAGTGTTAAACATGAGGAAAGGCGAAACTCACTACACATGCAACACACCCGGCCCAAGTGTGTGTGGAACCATGTGGTTGCTGAGGCCTAGCTATCTGTGTGTCAAATGGGATCTGGGCTACAAACAGCTTCAATAACTGACAATCGCTATCATATCACGTAGAGTTGTGGTATATGTCTAGACACACCAGGATAGAGGGCGCTGGTGGTGATGTGTTTCTGTTTTCCCACCAGGGTTTAGATCAGAGGCGGGCAAACTAAGGCCACATGCATGATGGACTATTTAATCCGGCCCCCGGAGCCTTCACAAAAAAAAAAATTTCTCCATAAGCCAAAATGAGAAAGGTTGTAAGCTTGATTTGTTAGAAAAAGACGGTCCAAAAACTTCTGTTAGACAATCAGAAGAGAGAAGATCAGCTTATGGAGACCATGAAGAAACAGAATAAGCAAATAGAGAAAAAGATATTTCCTAGCTAAGAAGTTGGGGATACTACTGATGAGAGCCTGAACCTGAACTCATCTGAACGATAATAATGACCGGCATGACTGCAGGGAGAAGGGAGGCTGTTCCCAGTCAAGGTCGGCTGTAGAGGATTCCCTGCACAGTCAGTATGGAGAATGCTAAGAGCCATTGGAATGACAGGGAAGGAGAGAAAGACAGCAGCTCGCAGGATGGGGGAGGCAGCAGAAAGGGCCTCTTGCTGGTGATGGAGCAGGAGAGAGGAGTTGAGCTGAAAGCCAGGAGGAGGAGATGGGCAGTGACCTTGCCATCACCGCCGACCCACCATCGGGAGAGTGTTGTGGATAACGTTTTTTATTTCCTAGGGGGCGCTATGGAGCCATTTGTGTGTGTCAACATATTGACGCTGGAATCTTTAAGAAGACACCCCTCATGATCTGTGTATCACATTTCATGAGGCTGTGACATTCTTAAGGCGGTGTCCCAGAACTCCCTTTTGTGACAAACTGCAGAGCGCCACCTTGGGACAGAAACACGAAAGAGTCCTGATCCAATCTTAGCTGCATCAAATCAATGTAGCAGGATTGATCCTAGAAAGGTTGGAAAGGTTGGAAAATAATATGACAGTTAGAAAACTTACACAGCATTTGAAATTCTGTCTCATTTTGGTGCCCCCTAGAGGCCACTGCACAACCCGGAAAACACGAATGGATATATAGTATCTCTTTTTTAAATCTTGATTGCAATTAAGTTTTTACATATTACACTCATAATCTACTAGGATCTGAGGAAGGAAGACAGAGAGGATCCAAAACCACTGTGAATCAATGGCACATGCATGAAGCAGGTTCCACTGGGGCTTCTTCACATCTCTCCCAACACCACTTGGACCATCAACACCCCACAAATCCCACTATAGGCTCAGCAGCTGAAGAACAACCTGAAGGTGAAGCAACTTTTTACTGGTCAGCCATTGAAAGCATCCCAACATACATCACAGTTTGGTACGCAGGCAGCACAGCAGCAGAGAAAAGTCACTGCAGCGGAGCACCCGCACAGCCGAACAAATCCTTGGCTGCTCACTATCCCCTCTACACCACGCTGCCACCACTCGCTACCTCCAAAGAGCCTCCACTATTTCCAGAGACTCCAAATAAACAGTTTGAGCTGATGCCATCTGGCAGACGCTGCCGTTCAATCAATGTTCACACATCCAGATTCAGAAATAGTTTCTTCTCAACTCTCAACAACTATTCACTGACTCTCATTAATTATCAATGGCTCCTTTCTGCTCGTTTTTACTTTTGATTTGCTATTTTCAACGATTGCAGAAAGTATGTGATTATATGTGAGTGTGTTTTTAAACTGTTGAAGGTAACAGTGAGCATCTGAGGAGGAGCATCTCCAATGTTGATGTATCTATACAATGACAATAAAACTTGAATCTTGAATTTAACAGAAAACACAAAAGTCAAAAACAACATGTAAATTCGAAGAAGTCCAACTGAGCGAAGTCAAAGATGTCTGTGAAGTTCTACGCATCCACAAAATTTGACAAACTCATCAATACACTAAGGGGGGCAGTAGTGAGCAGCTTTTTTTGGTCTTTCTGAAAACCCGATAAAATATCCTAAACTTTTTCAACCTGTTCAGGAGATTTAAATTCCACCCTGAAAATTTAGACAGAACAATACTAACACACATGGATACAAAGAACTAAAACCTGTTTCCTGTTTGTTTCCTCATAGACACCAAGTGGAACCAAAATCTTCTGTCAGACAATCAGAAGAGAGAAGATCAGCTTATGGAGACCATGAAGACACAGAATGAAGAAATTTGCACAAAGATGCTTCAAACTGTGAAAAATCTTCAGTCTGAGATCCAAAGTCAGAGTAAGAAAGAAGATGAGAACCTGAACCAGAACTCATCTGAACGATAATAATGAATCACATCAAACAGTGCTTGAGTCTTTGGTTCTTCACTGTTTCCTCTTTGTTTCCTCACAGACGCTGAGATGAAGCGAGAGGCTGAGAAGAGACAGAAGGAAACAGAGACAAAGATGCTTCAAACTGAGAAAAGTCTGGGTGAGAGAAAGAAAGATGAGAAGCTGAAGGTTTCTGAGCCTCCAGGAGAGACAAGTGCAAATCAGAATATGAGTGAAGAAAAGAAAACAGCAGAGAAACACATGGATACAAAGAAGTAAAACTTTTTTCCTCTTTGTTTCCTAACAGACACCAAGTGGAACCAGACGGTCCAAAAGCTTCTGTCAGACAATCAGAAGAGAGAAGATCAGCTTATGGAGACCATGAAGAAACAGAATAAGGAAACAGAGACAAAGATGCTTCAAACTGAGAAGAATCTTCAGTCTGAGATCCAAAGTCAGAGTAAGAAAGAAGATGAGAACCTGAACCAGAACTCATCTGAACGATAATAATGAATCACATCAAACAGTGCTGGAGTCTTTGGTCCTTCACTGTTTCCTCTTTGTTTCCTCACAGACGCTGAGATGAAGCGAGAGGCTGAGAAGAGACAGAAGGAAACAGAGACAAAAATGCTTCAAACTGAGAAAAGTCTGGGTGAGAGAAAGAAAGATGAGAAGCTGAATGTTTCTGAGCCTCCAGGAGAGACGAGTGCAAATCAGAATATGAGTGAAGAAAAGAAAACAGCAGAGAAACACATGGATACAAAAAAGTAAAACTTTTTTCCTCTTTGTTTCCTCACAGACACCAAGTGGAACCAGACGGTCCAAAAGCTTCAGTCAGACAATCAGAAGAGAGAAGATCAGCTTATGGAGACCATGAAGACACAGAATAAGGAAACAGAGACTAAGATGCTTCAAATTGAGAAGAATCTTCAGTTTGAGATCCAAAGTCAGAGTAAGAAAGAAGATGAGAACCTGAACCAGAACTCATCTGAACGATAATAATGAATCACATCAAACAGTGCTGGAGTCTTTGGTTCTTCACCATTTCCTCTTTGTTTCCTCATAGATGCTGAGATGAAGCGAGAGGCTGAGAAGAGACAGAAGGAAACAGAGACAAAGATGCTTCAAACTGAGAGAATTCTGGGTGAGAGAAAGAAAGATGAGACGCTGAAGGTTTCTGAGCCTCCAGGAGAGACGAGTGCAAATCAGAATATGAGTGAAGAAAAGAAAACAGCAGAGAAACACATGGATACAAAGAACTAAAATCTGTTTCCTGTTTGTTTCCTCACAGACATCAAGTGGAACCAGACGGTCCAAAAGCTTCTGTCAGACAATCAGAAGAGAGAAGATCAGATTCTGGAGACCATGAAGACACAGAATAAGGAAACAGAGACTAAGATGCTTCAAATTGAGAGGAATCTTCAGTTTGAGATCCAAAGTCAGAGTAAGAAAGAAGATGAGAACCTGAACCAGAACTCATCTGAACGATAATAATGAATCACATCAAACAGTGCTGGAGTCTTTGGTTCTTCACTGTTTCCTCTTTGTTTCCTCACAGACGCTGAGATGAAGCGAGAGGCTGAGAAGAGACAGAAGGAAACAGAGACAAACATGCTTCAAACTGTGAAAAGTCTGGGTGAGAGAAAGAAAGATGAGAACCGGCGTTGGAGCAGAATTTTGGGAATTTCTTAGGGGGCGCTATTGAGCCATTTTATGTCAACATATTGACACTGTAATCCTTAAGGAGACGCCCCTCCTGATCTGTGTGTTTTTGGTTCTTCACTGTTTCCTCACAGAGACAAACAATATATATCCAAATATGACTGTAGTTTTCCAGGTCGTTTGAGCTTCTCCTTTAGTGTCAGCTACTTCCTACATGAAGAAACCTTCAGTCAGAAGATTTTTTCAGTCATGACACATGATGGTATTATTAGTAACTGGGATGAAATATAAAAACCATGATCAGCATCATTCAACCATTAAATGTCTCAATGAAAAATCAGTGATTCTTTTGCCCGAACAATGAAACATCATCACGACACCAACACTGTTTGTTTTGATGGAAACAGCTGATTGGTTCCTTCATGCTCTTTAATCTGTGTCTCATCCAGAGTCCCAGATCATCTCAGACAGAGAGGAGAAGAAGAAGAAGATGAAGTGTGATCTGCAGAGAGCTGAGGAGGAGCTTGGTGACTGGGCAGCAGTGCTCCCTGCATCCTCACAACTCCAGAGAGATCTGAAGGAACACACTGATGGACTGAACAAGCAGCTGGAGGAGATAGAGAAAGAGTTGGAGGAGATCAAGGGGGAGATCTGGAGGGTGGACATGGAGATATCATTCAGCGAGAAAAAGAAGTCAACCAGCAAAACCAAAGATTTATTAGAAGACAGAAAGCAGAAGTTAAGTGTTCAGTGGAAGGTGGAGAAGAGAAAAGAGGACATGGAGAAACAGCAGCTGACCTTGGAGAAGATTATGATGAAAACAGAGAGTCAGACAACTAAAATGATGGAGATGAAGAGCAGAGCAGACGCCAACATAAAGTCCATCACGATGCAGCTGAAGGAGCTTAAAGATAAGATGAAAGAAGATGATGAGAGTTGATGAGATGATGAGAGTCAAAGCCATTTGTGTTAGTTTGCTGTTTGTTCTCTGAGCTTTGAACCTCCCACCAGTTGCAGGTGTGAGTGGGTGGAGGGATTCAAGTGGCTCAAATGGACCAACCTCAAAAAGTAACAGATGTGTTTTTTGATTCTTGTGTGAAAGTGGTTTGGTTTGAGGGCCTCTGCTGCTGTCACAGCTGATGTAGAGTCCATCAATGCTCTGTATCGTCAATAATCAATACCTGTAAAAACCACAAAATCCAGCATCCGAAAATGTCATTTGATGAGGAGAGTTTGGAGTGAAGAGATTGTTTGAGTTTGATATTTTGTGATTTTCTGTTTTTCAATGTGTTGTTATTTGCTTTATCTTGTTGCACTGTAAAAACACTGCATTGATATAACTCAAAAAATGAAGGTAATATCTTCCAAGGATATTTTATAGGTTTAGCAAAGTAATTGCTATTTTGAGTTGGAAAACCTAATAATATACAGTTCAGTGTGTGCTCAAATATTAAGAAGATTCAATGACAAACAGCCAAGAAATTAGTAAAAGTGATTTTTAATTTAATAAAATGAGAAACATTGATGAATTAATTTGGTTCAAATTGATTCATTTTGTTTTCAAAGTTTAAACTGCTTCAAATAATGAATTAGTGTTACCATAAATGTCAGAAATGAGATAAGAAATGTGTCTGTTTCCGGCCTTTATTTGTTTTCACCAGATACAAACTGTGGCAGTGACCAGAGTACCATCAAGTACTCAAATATGTCAGTAACATACAAAACTTCTGACATCACTTCAAAGTTCCTGTTAGCAAACCTCATTCACTGAATTTAATTCAGTGTGTATATTTCTAAATATCTCAAGTTTAACAAGTCAGATAGAACTTCTGCTCTCAGCTCTTAAAGTGGAGCTTGACATTAGTGTGTTGTGACGTGTACTAAACAAAAAATAACATGAGTCAGTCACAACTTGGTGTAAAACCACACAAAACAAAGTGCAAGACCCTCCATCCCAACATCCCCTCATGACGCTCTGACAAATGTAGAACAATCATGACGGCGCTGGTAAAGCTCAATCTCAAATCGAAATCACAATCACTGAAGTCCAAACTAGTTCCTGCTCTGTAGTGAAACAAAGATTCAGGAATATTTGAAATCACAAATAATTCACCTGGAATGGTTCATCATCATTAAACTGGACTGGGCAACCACTTCCTGTCTTGCCCATTATGTCATTTATGTTTTTGACACTGTCCTTTTTCTCAGTGGCTGCATTTATATCGAGCGTCCGATTCCCCACAGTCAGTTGGAAACTTCAGGCCATGGCTTCTTCCTTTCAGAGGAGGAAGGACTCAGAATCACGGTGTCTTGTGACAGACTCCGATGAAGAGCTCCCATTACAGGCATCACCGGGAAAAAACTGTCAGCATTTTATCAGCGGATACTCTGACCTTATCTTTCAGTTCATTTGTAGAGGTCGGTGTGAAAAAGTCATCAAAGTTTCCATCTCTGTACGGAAGACTTTGATTTTCCTTGATACAAAAGGCAACCAACTTGATCACAGGGTTAGGGTCACAGGGTTTTGTAACCCTTTCACCACCGGCTCGTGATGGGAGAAACACTTGATAAAGTATTAAACCCTTTGAAACACAAAGCTTGGAAAATTGATGAAAGAGACACCTCACTGTATAAATAGTCTGTCGAGGGAAATGTATGATGTCGCTCTGCATCACTTCAATCAGAGGCCATGGGGTTAATCCACCCATGGAGACCAGTATGGAAAACACAGTATCTCAGTTTTGATATTATATTGAACCAGTGCAGAAAATTTCATAAACACATGAAACCCACAAAATCAAAAATAAGAACAAAAATAAAAAGGCCCCGGGGATTTTTAACTTGTTTTTTGATAACCTTTAAATGCAGTTTGCAGTAATGCAGTAAAGCTTGCAATGAGGTTTGTTGGCGCGTTAAACGTTAGAGCTCATGGAGAAAAATGAGCATGACCTCCTATGCTGAAGAAAAGAGCATCAGTGTGAGAGAAGAAAGGGGACAGTAGCCTCTCTGTGTGTAAAGAAACAGGCTGTAGCACTTCTGAGTGAAGGAATTGGGACCGTAGCTCCTCTGTGTGAAGAAACAGGATCGTAGCAGCTCTGCATGTCTGAAGCCAACCGGACCGAAGCGCCGCAGCACCTGAAGAAAAACTTCATCCAGGGTTTCTGCAGGTATCAGCAAATCTAATTTAAAGCTTTTTAATTCCACTTAAAACGAATTGAATGTCCATGTCCAACTGCTGTTGTACATTTTATACCATCGACGGGCTTTAACCAGGTTTTGAATAGTTCCTCATCCAACCACACAATTTCCCATTTTTCCGACGTGCTAATATTCCCTCCGCTCTTTCACCACAGCGAGCACGCTCACGCTCAGAGTGCGTTGCAAGCATCCGGTGTTGTGACTTTGTGCACCAGCTGTAAACTATAGTCAATTAAACGGTTCCGTCTGTCAATCATAACACTATATTTCCGATCAAAATTATTAAATGTTTATTCACTAGCAGGGACCACGCCAAGACTAGAATGAGTGAGTGTTTAATGAATTGACATATGAAGTGAAAATGTAGAAGGTTGGTCAGGAGGAGCTTCGGCGGCGCAGTGATGAGACTCAGGATGGGGTTCCATCTCTGCATCAGACTTCTCCTGCACAGAAAGAGAAAACCCCCCTGACCAAACCTGAAATGAGAAGAGATACTGAATTGACCTGTGGGAGGAAAGAGAAAAGATTAGTGTAGTAGAGACGGGGTCGGGTGGTGGGTGGATGAATCGTGACCAGCACAGTGAAGGGAGGGTTCCGTATATGTAGGAGAGCCAGCTGATTGAGGGAGGGTTCTGTATATGTAGGAGAGCCAGCTGATTGAGGGAGTGGTCCAGGCGTGGCCTCGCTCCTGAACCTAAGTTTACTTGTCAACTCCATTATAATCAAAATATATCATGAATAACAATGTTTTTCTCCATCAACTATTTAATTTTTCAATGCTTCTGGACATCGAATTTAATGCTTTTTAATGCCATTTAAGATCTTAATTCTCACAAAATCTATTGAATGATTTTAAATGCTTTTTAATGACCCAGAGAAACCCTGTCCCTCAATGGTAACAAAGCATCCTCAGCTGGGGAAAAAACCTCTGTGACACCTGCTGAGGCTCCTCCCGTCCTTTGAGGAAAAAAGCCCGCCGTCTCCTCACAGCGCTAACCGTGCAGCCTCGGCTAGCTAACTGAACTTGCTTCACAGTGGCAAAAGACACAGCTCATCCACAGAGGACAGTTTAACAAACCCTCTCTTTTTCATCCCCGTCTCCTTCAACTCACTTCCATAATCATCGCGCAGTTACCCAGAGGTCAACAAGAAATAAACTCTTCCCAGTCATTACTTCTTCAACTTAAACATGAATTATTATTAACTTTTTACAAATTGAATGAAATCTGAACGTATGTATAGATTTTAACCTTAAAGGGATAGTTCAGATTTTTTGACATGAAGTTGTATGACATTCTCACCATCAGTGTCGTTCATCAGCAGTGACTTATCCCCCACTGCGTCCTGACGAGCAGAGTTCCGGCCCGGTTTCGGCGTTGCAGAAAGTAGTTCCGTCTAGTTTCTGGGGTCACGCCGATAAAGCTTTTTGGTGGTACTATTTGCCCTCATTTGGTATCAGCGGAAGGAGGAGGGAGGTGGAAGGAGACCACTGTGACGTGTCTCCTTCCGAGCATGTAAATGATGATGGTGCATGCAGTGGTACGAGGGGAGGGAAAAGAGTACCGAGTGATTTCGAGGTTGGACTTTTTTGCAACCAAGAATTCTTGATTCAAACTCTCATATTCTTTGAACGCATTGTATTGTTCTTTGGAGCCAAACGATTTATCCGTGTGACACCAGCAATGGCACAGAACTACTTTCTGCAACACCGAGCTCCGGGCTGGAACTGTGCTGACGGGACGCAGTGGAGGAAAAGTCACTGAACCACAATGATGGTGAGGATGTAAGACAACTTCATGTCAAAAAATCTGAACTATCCCTTTATATGATTTAAAGCACCTTTCCATGATTTGTATTTATGCCAAATATTATCCAATGAACATTTTTAATAAATTATATAATAATAATGATGAAATTATTAAATGATGTCACATATATTTAAATGGAGTACAAAATAATTGTTCCATAGATTTTAAGATGGTGGACACAGAGATCTACCGCAGTGACACAACACTAGAGGCAGATGTGACGCTTCAGTGTCACCGTGTGCTTTCCTGCGACGAAATAAGCAGAGAGAGGACATTCATCACTAAGGCTTTTTTGTGCAACAAGAGTTAAATGATCTATTTTTTCCAAATGATATCCACGATAATGTTCATCTTCCCTGAACATCCGTGTTCTCACAATAAATAACACCGCTTCCCCTAAAAGTGCAATTTAAACATGAATATCTATAAAATCAGGCTGACCTGCAGTAGAACCATGAGCCACCATGTACAGGGCCATCACATCTGTAATTGAAAGTAATGGAAAAACTGTGATTTATCTCTAACCACAATTCACATGAAATAAAGAGAAAAATATGATTACTTTTAACTCCTAAAATTAGGAGTATTAATTGAAGAAATATTAGTTCCAAAAGAAATAGCAGACCCTAATCAATCAATCAATCAATAATCCATCCAACCAACCAATCAATCAGTCAATCATTCACTTTAATTTATCAAGAAAATGGCAGGTAATAGTTTGTATTGTTGTGCAAAGTTGATGCTCTTCTTGCTGCATCAGTGTGAATCATCAGCTGAGCTTTTTCACATCTTTTCTGTGCTTTCAGTGGGACCTTCAGCTCCATCTTGGCCACAAGTCAAAGCGTCAGTGTAGCCGTGTGCGGTTACAAGGTTACATATTAACTCCATTATCATTGCAGTTTCACCGCGTACAACAACGGATACAGTGTCGACACGTTCCTGCTCAAGATTATTGTGACCTTGGATCTCGAAGATATCAAATAATAACAATCAAAGTCCAAAAGTCACAAACAGACGAACCAACGTCTGGCTCGTCAGACTTCAACCACTTTGCATCGAAGTGAAGTGATTTCTTCTTCTCTGAAGGTACGTGGGTGTGGAAACTAACCTCTTGTAAAGTTTGTGTCCTCTGTGGTTTTTGATGTAAGAGCTGACTGTAAATCAGTGAAAGGCTTCAATCACGTGACAAAGCCGAGTTGTTACCTCCTGAATGTTGAACCAAAGACTTTGTGCGTCCGTATGATAATGCGACTGTTTTATCAGTCAGGATTGAAATTCAAAAGCACTTTATTTCTTCTGCCAATGGAAAAGATCATGCACCTCCTCAACTGCTGTTAACCAGTGTTTAATCAATAATTGGTGAATGTGACAGACTGGTGATCACACACATGTAACAGCTGTGTTTGCTGTGTGTGTTGGTGTGTTGACAGCTCGAGAGGACGGGAAGATGTCTTCATTTTGGACAGACGGACGTGGACTTCTTTCAAGAAAGCTGACAGGTGACTCTGACTGTGTGTGTGTGTGTGTGTGTGTGTGTGTGTGTCTTGGTGCCAGATTTGATTTGATTCCCTTTTCATTTTCCAGGTCTGGCTCTGATGAGCGGAAGCGTTGTAGTTGGACTTGCAGTGTGGAGACTTGGTGCAGCCATTCCTTGGATCAGGAGGATCACATCAAGTAACACCATCAGTTTCCTTCCTGCAAGTCCCACCACGATGTGTTGACTCGGGGTTGGTG
The DNA here is from genome assembly GCA_903171835.1 of Mullus surmuletus. Lineage (NCBI taxonomy): Eukaryota > Metazoa > Chordata > Actinopteri > Syngnathiformes > Mullidae > Mullus > Mullus surmuletus. The sequence continues at coordinate 27,163 of CAESWR010001617.1, read as the reverse complement.
ATTCTGAGGACGTTAGCTCTTTTGTACATTACATTCTGTCTTTTGTTTGTTTCTTCACAGACGTTGGGGTAAACAGACAGGATCAGCTGCTTCATGTGCTGAAAGAACAGCAAAACCAAACAAAGATCCTGACCCAACGTGTGCATGAGATGATGGAAACTGTAAAGAATCTTCAGTCTGAGATACAAAGTCTGAGTAAGAGAGAAGATGAGAACCTGAACCAGAACCTGAACGATAGTAATGAATCACATCAAACAGTGCTGGAGTCTTTGGTTCTTCACATTTCCTCTTTGTTTCCTCAGAGATCCAAGCAATATCCAAATATGATTGTAATTATTCAGTTAGTTCGATCTTCCTCTTTAGTGTCAGGTTTTTTCTCCATGAAGAATCCTCCAGTCAGAAGATATTTTCATTCATGACTGTTGTGCGCACCTCTCGCAAGGCAGCACTGCAATTTGCACTGCCTCCCACGGGGCATGCTCTTTAATCTGTGTCTGTGTCGTATGAAAGAGGGCTTATTCAGTTAATGGCTAAAATTAATAATTAGCTAAATAATTCATTAGGTATATTTGATAATGATTTTATTGTCATTATTATTGTTATTATCATGATTATTATTGTTGTTGTTGTTGTTATTATTATCATTATTATTATTATTATTATTATTATTATTATGAACACTAATAGTGTTTATGGGGGACCACCCCAGTATATGGTGATCATCAATTGAACCATGATCAGTCTCAAAGTCATGGTATTAATGCCTGGAACAGACACTAATCAATACCAAAGTGAATTGACGGTGTGAACTCGAACAGTAGCTCTCTTGTCCAGCTTCCTATGCAAAATGTGTAGAAACCACTCAGGTGCACTGTTTAGTTAAGGAAACAAGATTTATTGACAAAGAAACATTACAGGTATGTGTGTGGTGCCTGTGTGTGTGTGTGTGTGTGTGTGTTGGGGGGGTGGGGGGCGGGGTGTGGAGGAAGGGGGAGGTGTGACCATTTCTTGCTGAAGATTTGGTCGACCTAAAATGGCCACCGTGAGTTTTGGGGAGAAAATAGTGGATGGGTGTGTGTCTGACCATTTGGTGATGTGGGGGGAGCAGACCCACTACCTGGCCAATCCCTGAAGTGTGATGTGTGTGTTGTTTGTGATGTGTAAGTTTGTGTGTGACGTTAGTGTTGAGAGGTCAGAAGGGTGAGAGAGAAAGTACGAAGATCACAGTGAGGCGGTAATCGATCTTCATCACAGAGATGCAGTGAACCTTGTTCACTGTGATCGCTGGCTTTTTGGGATAATTGACTGATCACACACGTGAAAACCCAAAAACGAAACAGGGAAGGAAATTAGAATCAGCACAGCGGCTGAACAAACAATAACACCTTGTGTTATTATGGGGATGGACGAGCAGTCCACAGATTGACGACCAAATGAACTAACTCTTTCAGCCCTTCTTGGGAGTTATTCCAGTTTATTCCGTCGCCTCCCAAAGTCGGCGCAAAGTCGATTTTGAGGAAATGGTCCCTCTCTGACTTAGCCCTCCGGTTCTGCATCGCTCAGGTTTCCGGCCCAGACACCGGTTTACCTGCAGCGATAATCTTAATTTATTTTGGTCGTGCCAGGAAAAGGGGCGTCGATCCAAGGTTTCACTGATTCAGTCAAATGAGGTTCACTTATTTTGGAGTTTACTCTATGTATCGTCCAGGGATTCCCTGCTGTGTCCAGCACATCTCAGCCAATTAGGGTTGAGAGTTTGGCTGTAATGCGTTTCACACCTGGGTGCCAGGCGAGCAAGGAAGGCTGGGAAATGAAGTCCTTTTGGTGTCCTGGAGAAGGTTTTGGAGAGGGTTTTGTTTGTCAAGCATTACCATTCCCATGCAGACTCATGTCGGCTTGCCGACAACATGGAGGCTTTTCTTTTCCCTACATGCATTGCTGTGCCCAACAATGATACATGATGGTATTATTAACTACCTGGGATGAAATATAAAAAGCACAATCATTCAACCATCAAATGTTTCATTGAAAAGTCATTGATTCTTTATACCAAAAACTGAAACAGAAACAGTTGATTGGTTCCTTCATTCTCTTTAATCTGTGTCTCATCCAGAGTCCCAGATTATCTCAGACACAGAGGAGAAGATGAAGAAGTTGGAGAGTGATCTGCAGAGAGCTGAGGAGGAGCTGGGTGACTGGGCAGCAGTGCTCTCTGCATCCTCACAACTCCAGAGAGATCTGAAGAAACACACTGATGGACTGAACACGCAGCTGGGGGAGACAGAGAGAGAGTTGGAGGAGATCAAGGCGGAGATCCAGCAGATGGAGAAGGAGATATCAGTCAGTGAGAAAAACAAGACGATCAGCAAAACTAAAGATTTATTAGAAGACAGAAAGCAGAAGTTAAATGTTCAGTGGAAGGTGGAGAAGAGAAAAGAGGAAGTGGAGAAACAGCAGCTGATCTTAGAGAAGATGATGGTGAAAACAGAGAGTCAGACGACTAAAATGATGGAGATGAAGAGCAGAGCAGAAGCCAAGGGACAGCTCATCAGAATGCAGCTGTGAGATTTTGAAAAATCTCATTCAGGGATGAGATGAAAGAAGATGAGATGATGAGAGTCAGAGTCATTTGTGTTTGTTTGCTTTGTGTTCTCTGAGCTTCGGACCAGTGGTTCCAATGGGCCGCAGAAGGATTAATTATGATTCATGACTGACAGAAACAGTTTTTAATTCTCTTCCAGTTTGTCACCCGAGTGTTTTTACGTTGATGAAAAAAGATCCTGAAACATCAACAGATGTGTCTTGTGATTCTGTTTTGTGATAATCAATTCCTGCTAAACCACAAAATCAAGCAACTGAAAATATAATATCTGAGATTTATGAGAGTTTGGAATGAGGAGATTGTATGAGTTTGGTACTTTTGTGATTTTCTCTCATTTACATCATTTTGTCATTCGCTTTATCTTGTTGGGATGTGATTCACACAAATTTGATGAAGGAACACACGCACACACACGCACACACATACGTCAGAGGTGGGCTCCTGACCAGTCTTTGGGTCCTAGGGTTAATCAACAAACAAAGGATATAATAAATAATTTTGCCATTTCAAAACAGCTAAAACAAAATAATAAATCAAAAGACTNNNNGGTGTTGAAATCTGTACCGGTCACATTAGCAAGGTCT
>CAESWR010001616.1:62235-80522 GCA_903171835.1 Mullus surmuletus | reverse complement strand
CACTGAACTCGGACTTTCACCCCCCCTCCCCTCCAACCTCCTCCCCCTCCCAGGTAGAATTTATAGCATGATGCTGATGCCTTCACTCAAAATATGTCCCTGCAGAATTTAACAATTACCTCCAGTGAGGTAATAAGTAAAAGGCTCGGTATGAGGAAGTGCAGTTTTTTTTTCTCCCCCTCCTCCCTCCCTCACTCCCCCGCCCGCTCGTTTGCTTGATTATGTTATATTATTGTGTATCGTGTGGACACAGTCACAGTATCTTATCAGTTTGACATTCTAAGTCACCAAGACAGCCAGATAATTTGAGCTCCATCCATCTGCCGTCAAAGTGCCCCCGGAGGCGGGTCATGATACTGTATCCACGCTCGCTTTTAATGCAGTTGGACGAGTTCGGAGCTGTATAATTTCTCGATGGACCGTCTGAGGCGAGCCGTTATTGAGGAAAAAAAGGGAGGTTGTTGTTCTGTTCTTTGGCGTGCGAAAAAGAACAAAAGCTGGGGAGAGGCCCTCTTTGGTCCCGCTTTATTTTCGTGTTTGTTTGGAGACTTTCGCGTTGGCAACGGCGGAGGTGTTTAGCGCCCCCCGAGTCTCCTCTTGGAACGCCTCTGAAAAATCACAGATCTCACCACCGCCTCCCCTGCTGCAGCTCTTAAAAACCTCTGTGCCGGGGGTCCCGTTAAAGGTGCTGGTGCATCGATAATTGAGCCCCGAAAAGCAAACAAAGCGTCAGAAAATACGGTTTTTAATGGGCGCTTTTTTTCTCAGGGAGCTCCCGACCAGAACGCGAGAGAGACATTAAGCTAATTGAGTTTTAGAGTCGATGTAAAACTGGCAAAGAGTGATATTCAGAATTTTGAATATAAACAAAAGGGCCACTCATAAGAAAACAAATGGCTTGGAAGCCAAGTAAACTGAGTGACATCACCGCGTCCAGGCTCAGCGTGTGGGTAGAATGATGTAATGGGAGCTGGAGCCGCTCGCCTGACGTTGACTCCTCTAACCTTGAACCCCCCCCCCCATCCGCCCCCCTGCCCCTTTAAGCCCCACTCCCGCAGCAGCACTCAGGTAGTCCTGCTTTAATTAATCACCTTCATTAAGCGCAGAGAGGCCAGCCTTTAGCTATTAGACACAGGAAAAAACTGTTGTTACAGCATGACAAGTTCTCCTCTTAATGCTGCTGCTCAGCATAATGGTGAAAAAAAACAGACATTAATCCAAGACTGAGGGCGGGGGCGGGGGGGCTGCCAACACGCGGTCTAATCTCTCGCTCTCTTTTTTTTTAAGTCGCAAACACATGGGAGTGAAGCTCTTCATCAACAGCGTCTGTCCTCCTCCATCTGGGGTCAAAAAGCTTGTTGGATTACGAGTCGTCCGAGTGGTGATGGAATACATGTTTGACGCCAGAGTGGGATTAACTTTTTTCTTTTGTACATCTTAATAATAGCTGTGGCTTTTACAGCTAAACAAACAGCACAATAAATAGCAAAGTGAGTGAGCCCTCCGCAATTAGCAGCTTTGTATTCGGCCTCCGGAATGACACACGTGCTGCTGTCACTGTTTGTCTGAACCTTCGAATCACAGATCAGAGAGGGGAGTTGCTCTGGAGCGGCCACTAGGGCCCCTAGTAAACATAAAAAAAAAAAAAAACCTTTGGCATCCTACGTTTGAATAGCAACACGAGTAATAAGTGTTAATGTATGACGACAACATTACTTCCATTTAATTGGCAGCCTCGACAATTCTGAGTATTTCAACCCAAAATATAATACTATGACAGAGCTGATACATTAAATCAGGCACGGAATATATTTTTCTATGTTGTGTTATATTGATGTCATCGTGTGTCAGAAACACTGGAATTACATACATCTGATTTATGTATCCTGATGTTGTGTTCTGCTGACATGGTTACGCCCTCCCGCTCAGATCGACCTTGTCGACTAAATGACATCACTTGGGACAACATATCAGATTTTTATTTTCCATCTGGAGCCACGAAAAGCACATTTTTAGTAGTCCGCCCCAACACCTATAAACAGGCTTCGATGTGTAAAGTCATCGAAGTTGCGGCACACTGCTGTTTTATTCACACTTCTCTCTCTTAAGACGACTATAACAGTGACATATTCCCTGTTTATCACTTTTCTATGTATATTCAAACTACTAATATCTCACATAAATATGCTGATCTTATAATATATCATGATGTTTTTATAAGACTGACACTATTTCACAATACATCACATTCATAAAATACATTAAATCAATGATACACTGTATAATGATACATTTTGGCAGAGAAATGTTACTAATATGATGTATATATAGTGTGAAGTTTTCCGGTGTATATTCTCCAGTTAAGGCACATCATTAGTAATTTGGCTTTAATTTAAGTGAAAAAACGGCTCTTTTCCTTCTATTCCTTTCAACACATTCATGCCCAAACAAAACTTTCTGATTAATCCGAATGTTCTCCTTCCTCTCTGCAAACGAGAACCGATTCCTTTTCCAAAAACCTGGGGGGATCCACAACGCTGCCTGCTAAACGATTCAACACGCAAACACGGTGGCGAGACGCCGTCCTCGTCTCAGGTTTTATTAAATCCCAGCGAGTTCTTAGAAACATCACGCCTACACGCAGGCGGTGACGCTGCTGTATCCTGTAGTCGCTGGTTGTTGTGGATGCTGGTTGCCGTGGAGTCTGTTATCTTGGGGCGCTCCCAGGCCCTGTGGTCAGGTACAGCTGCAGAAAGCTCTCCTCCTCTTCTCCGGCTCGGCCCGATGCACATGCTCAAACACTCAGGGACTCTGTGGTGTGGAACCTGGCCGCCTGGAACCCAACCTCCTCTCAAATGTTTTTTGAAATTGCCCGCCGCACGGGGAGAAAGTCCAAAAAGAAACAAATATGGCTGTCTTTTTTTGGTGACTGAGGGGTCAAAGTGGGGCAAGAAAGAGCTTAGAGTGCAGCTGGGCGGGCACGCATTGGGTGAACCCCCCTGCTGGAGTGTATTGGTTTGTACATCAGCAGATATAATATTAGACTACCGGAGTAGGCTGAAATCGGCTTTGTGTTCTACTTTAGAAGCAACAAACTGCTTTTGTCGTCCAAGTTATGTCGCCTAATAATGATGGCTGGCTCATCACTCTGCAACATAACTTTAGGAAATTAAGAGCAATCACTTGTAAACCGATCCTGCAATTGTCACTTGGCTGTTTTAGCAAAAGTTGCATCATTTTGAATATTAACTCCTTTTTTTGATATTTAAAACTGAGCTACCATGCAAAAATGCACTTTGTTAAAATATGTAGAGCAAGAATATCTTTGATTGAACATAAAAAATATTTCCACACTAAAAAATAAAGAATAAATAAATTAATGAATAAATAAACGTGTCATGAGACACCGTCACGGGATTAGTCTGATAGCTATTGGCATTTGATTTAATTCTAATTGTGAACATTGCACATTATAGCTGCACATATATTGGCCATCGACAGGTTTCTCAATTAAATTATATGACTGTATAAGATTCAACTGTTATCATAGGCAGAAACGTGTCTATTTCTTAAATTCTTCTGGCACAAAGTTTACCAAATCAAATTTTCATGCAGGACATTTGGCAGTTAACAATACAGATTAAATCAAATATTTTTTTGTCTTCACATCTAAAAAAAAACTTCCCCTGACCAAAAGTGAATTATGCTCGTCTCTGTAGAATTTCACAAAAGCCATCAGGTATATTTGTAAAATTCGGTTGACGGTTATGGCTCTGGTCAAGTCATAACCGGTCAAATTCTGGAGCAGCTCCATTCAACATTGTGAAAAACTGCATTTTTTTGCACTGACTGAGGCAGTGGTCTGCACTGAGCACGTCTGCTTTATTTAATTTTTTGGGGGTCAATTTATTTACTTTTTAACTCTTTTGGTCTCTAAAAATCTAGTGTTTCCAGTGAGTGACAGTGTTTCAATAAAGAATACACAATGCAGGCACTGACAGTCGACGAGAGGAAATCAATCTGGCAGAGTCTTATAGGCTTATGGAGAATCATCCAAAATATTACTGACAGCTTTGATGTCGCTCGGTTATTTAAACGGATGATGTAAAACGCTCTGCACTTTCTCAACGCCGACTCTCCCAACGCCACGATCTGAAAAAGTCTCAACACGGGTCTGATTTTCCCACTCAGCAGCGGAACAGCATGAAGAAAAAAAACATACACATACAAAAAAACTTCTATATTAACTTTACACATAGTCGGAGAATGACTCTTTGTTTCCTCCCTTTTCCACAGCCGCCACTTAAAGCTGCACAGAATAAATAAGCTGGCAACGCGGGGAAAACGCTAGAGACGGGGAGTGTGTTCTCTGGAGTCGCGCCACTGCTCGGTTGTCAGTGTGAATGTAAGTAGGCCGCAAGTGTGAGCAATCACTGGAAATTATACGCTTTTAGAGGGATTTGATATAAAGGTATTAAGCTGGTCTGAGATGTTTGGCAGCCCGGATCGATGGGAATTATATTCATGGACATGATATGCGCCACAACTGCGGCTTCTTGTCAATTCCATCGCGTTGCATATTTTCCGAGTGTTTGTGAGTGTATGAAGTGAATCCCAGCAGATTGGTGTAATAGGATAAATGTGGCTATGGAGCGGGCTCGGGCCCGGTGAGGGCACCACGTAGTAGGTGGGATGGAAACTTGACTCCTCGGCCCCCATCTCCCTTTTCCCAGCGTCTCCGCTTGGCTCGGAGCGTCGCTGGAAACTTAAGAAAGCCTCTAACAGGCTGCTGAAGGGATGATGGTCGGGATGAGCCGGGGCCGCGTTTATTTGGACTCCACTTTTCTTCTTCGCTTTCACCAAAACCCTCTGCAGACTTCAAATGCCTCAGTGATGGGGGCAGTAAAAAAAAAGAAAGAGAAAAGATGTCTGCTGCGTTTCAGCGCATGGGACGCTATGGTTCAGTCTACCATCAACTCCCGGTGTGGCCGATTACAGTCGGCACGAAGCCACGCAATCAGCTCCGAATTTCAAGCTTGGTTTGGTCGAGGCTCTACCCGGCACGCGATACAAGGGTGTCGTGACCGCGCGCTCCACGTTATCAGGTCGTGAAACGGCCGAGATGGAGCTGATGAGATCAGCCGTGGGTGTCCGTGTGTGTGAGATCACCGTACAGCTGGAATGGTGGGGGGGTGGGGGGGGTCTGCTCCTGCTGCTGGAGCTTTGATTGGAAATGGCCAAACCTGACACTCGTGCTCATTAGACCTTCATACCGCAGCGTTTCCTGCTTTGGAAAGAGCTTAGAACCCGCTTGCATGCATGAATCCTCACCCGCTCCTTTTGATTGGGGAGTTATTAATGGGGTGCACTCCCAGAAAACCTCAACTATTCATATCACATCCTGCAAAAATGGCTGTTATTATCATTCAACAGTGAAATCATCACTTCAAATAGCGAGACGGCGCTACAGATATGTCAAAATAAGTCATTCTATTCATATTTTCCTAAAATACGCATAGTATCCCTTTCCCAGTCACCACTTTCGGACTCATATCCTGACACTCAGGATGTGAGTCACAGGCAAACACAATTTTTTTTAATGATTTTTGGTGTTTTTGCCACTGGGGGCAACAAAGTAAAATTTTCAAAGGAAGTTGTCCATTTAAGCACGCGACCGAGAAATAATAAAATACCTGCCTCTCATTTAAAAGGTTAACACATATATTGACTAAACCGGTGTATTTATACAATTCTAAAAATCTGAAATTGGAGTGTTTCAAAAATGTCCCAAATTCTTGAATAATAATTTTCAAGATAGCGTTGCTAAGGTTTACAATAAAGCCATGCGACATACACAGACCTAATTATAATAAAACCTTGAAGTCCTGCTCAGACTCATCACAATAAAAAATGATCTTCCCGTGGCCGAGTGTTAAACGGTAAAACGAGTCATTTGTGAATAAATTACCGAGAGAAAGACTCAACTGCACACCACCGTCACCTTAAATTACAGAGCCTCCGCGTCCACTGTTTTTCTTGGCACTCCCAAACATAATTTCTGCAGAATGCTACTTTACAAGATGACAATCAAGTATTGAATTCCACAATTGCCGTGATCACATTTCCTCCCTCTTAAAATGGAAGATCTGCTGATTTAAAAAACATCTCCTGCAACTTAATAAAAGTCCGCCGCGAGGAAAAATAACAGCAAATGGAATAACCGGGACCACATGTAATGAATATGAAACAAATTAAGCATTATGGCAGAAGGTATGCCCCTTTAATTCCCTATCTCAGATACATCTCCTCCATCAATACAATCGAATCCAGCCGAAGCCAAGAGCAATATTCGCTAAACGGAGAGGTGCGCGTTTGTGCTGATGGTGTATTCATGAGGCACGCAGGACAAATGAATAGGGTTTTTTTTTATTCATCACCGACATGCTGTTATTAAATTCTTATGTTTGCGACGTAACGAGGACATGATGCGGGCGGCTAAAATGCATTTGTGGAATTACGGCGGACGGGCCGAGTCATTACTCCGCGTAACAGATAGCCTGCGCCTGATATGCGCCTCCAACTGTCATTTCCCCTCTCAAAGGCTTGAGATTTCCCAAGCCTCGTGTGGGGATAAGAAACTTTCATATTGCTTGTTTTGACGTATGGGTGCGCCAAAATTGCCTGCCGATGCAAAAGCCATTTGCCTTGTCAGGGGCTTTGTAGCAGCGGGGGAAAGTATTTACTGTCGTGTTATGGATCCAATGTGACTATTCAACTCGGAGGATGTGGTGGGGAAGTGTGGGGGGGGGGGCAACTTTTCCAGGTGCTTCTGCTGTCTTTCACCCTTAAGAAAAGTGCACGCGGGGGTGTGTTGTGTGCTTTAGGTCCGAAAAATAACATTTAACGGTCACGTTTTATAATCTTTGATTGCTGAAAACAATGGAGATTTTCGCTTTTTGGGGCGTTTATCTCAGATTTATGTTTGCTTTTAGTGTTTGTTTCACTAGTTTATGAAAATCTGCACACTTGTAAATTACGTTGCATGAACGTTTAAGAATGTTTGCCTGTCTACCATTCTTTAAACCTTTACTACTAATACTTCAACAATTCTTAGTTTTTTTTTAATTCTGAATGAAGATATAAGTACAAACAAATTTCCTATAAGGATCTGTTTATTCATTTTTTTCTGCCTGCACCAGAATGAAAATAAAATTGACTCTCCCCCTTTTTTTTAATCTTTTTTTTTTTTACTGGTTTCTAAAATGGTCACCTGTGAGGCTTTAAACTGCAACACTGCCTTGGAAGCCTTTTGGTGCTTTACCGAATTCCAGAAAATTGCATCTTACAGGGGTTGAAATATTAGTATTTTCCTGTATGAATTTCTGTGCTTTGTGTATGAGGGGAAAAAATGGAAAATTTATATGAGAATATTTGATCTGCTTTGAAGAACAAAAAGAAACTGTGAATGCTAATGTTTGTATTGATTATGCATTAGCCCTCCTCGCCCCTCATCAAAGCCATCATCTCGTGCTCTATAATCATTCTCATATGGACGCTGCTCGGGCTCGGGCAGGTTTCATCAGCCGCTCTCGTCTGTCACCTAAACCAAGACAAATGGGCGAGTCTTTCATATATGCATGTACATTGCGGAGCAGACTACACAAAGCCCATACATTAGGCCAGCTGGGTTCACTGCAAAGGCTAGCGCTGGTTTCCTGCTGCCCGAGATCAGATTCACCTCTTTGATTTTTAATTTTTTCTCTTTTCCCCCCCCCTCTCCTGTGTAACGCACTCCGCCAGCTGCTGGAGCGAGTGTCAAAACGACTCAATTCTCCTGCAGGGGAATAATGATGAATTTAGTGGAACACTCCAAGTTACAGCTCGGTTAATGCAAACGCTTTGCCGCAGATGATGAAACGCCAGATGTTTTTATTTATATGGAAATCACGGCGACTGTCACCGCCACTACCAATGATGCAGACGTGACCCTGGACATGGGGTGGGATGTCGATGCTGACATGGTTATTAAACATATTAGCTCAGATGTGGAGGTCGTTAGCGATGAATGAATCGCATTAGTCACAGATGCAGCGGTTGGGAGGGATAATGAATAAAGAAAAATTACTTCTGTAATCAGGCACAAGTGACTGATAAATGTTTATCATCTGAAGATAACACAAGTGAAGGTCTTTTTTTTTAGTTTGAGACTTTTTAAATAAGCTGTTGCTCAGATTTTTCTTTCGGTGATGAGGAATTATAGTTAAAAAAAACAAAAAAAGGTTGGGTGTCACCACACGGCAAAAAGCCACCTGTCAAGACCGTGTTTCATCACTCTTTCATTGAATTTTGGAGTTCAAATTTCTGGGTCCAAATGTGACTGTAAAGGTGGCAAGTCCATACTTTGAAGACCACCTGCTACGATATGAAATTCCACACGGTGGGTCAGGTTGTGGCTGATGAGCCGTCTCCGTTCGCCACACTGTGACATGCGGGTGAAAGCTCTTCTAAAAGAAAGTAGAACTTATTGGAACATTTGGTCAGACATTGAATTTAAAAACAGATCAGATTCTCCTCATGATGATCTATAATATGATTGTGTCTGTAGTCTGCCACGAGTAAAGTTTGGTTGGAAATTAAGGTTCTCTATTTTTCCATTTCGGAGGGTTAAATATTGTCAAAATTGAGGCCATGTCTAAAAAAGGTTGACATTTCATGCGATTAATAGAGTTGTATATAATGTGGGAATGCAAATGGAAGTTCAGACATGTGAAAAGACGCCATCTAGTGGACATATTCATTTTGAGCACTAAAAAATTGTGAATACCTAGCAAAAAAAAAGACATGGAGATGAATGAATGGAAACAGGTTTCTGCATTGTGTCATTTGTTGGCAAACCTCTGAACTGATGAAGATGTAAGTTATTATAAAACTAAATATCGTCCTCCACCCATCAATGTTTTTTTTTTTTTTAATCTGCGCTACCCACTCCTGACGCCATGCTCTCCAAGAAGTGCGCGACGTCATTGCTGTTAGCAACGTAACTCCCTGCAGCTCTCTTCACTGCGGACCCTCTGATGGGTTTCAGTGGGAAACACACAAGTGTAACTAATAATAACAACGGCCCCGTTCTCGGTAAACCATGAACTAAGCAAAGCGGCACCCCCTATTGGCGCGCGATGGGTTTGATCAATCACTCCTGATCAATATCACACTTTTATTTACACCTGTCTGTAGGAATCCTCCCTGGAATAAGCGAGTGTGCCGCTAATGTGTTTGGTAGGACAGAGTGTTTTAATGAAAGCTAAAGTCACGGACCGCCATGCTTTGTTTTAGCTCAACAAAAAAGGATTTATCTGTGTTACTGTTGGGAAATATGACCACGGTACCCCAGAAAGACTCACAAAAGGAGGAGGAGTCTAAATGAATTACCTCACAAGTTCAATTCAATCTTTCTATTAATCAAAATTTCCCCATTTTAATTCAGTTTTCACTACAACAGAGCAGGAGATAAGCCCATTGTGTTTACTGAGTCATCTCAACTCCTGATGCACTTTTTGGCATTTTTTCAAGGTTAGTTTGATTTTTGCCTCATTTTTTTTATTTCCTGTGTACTCTGGATGTTTTTCTCAGCAGGTCCAGCATCCTGCTTTGCTGTCTGCGCCTGTTCCCTTTTAATGTGGTTCTGCTTAAGTTGGCTGTATACCTGTTTAACATCCATCGCCAGTGAAAAACTCATGTTTTGTTTTATATTACAGCGTTTTTAAAAAAAAAAAAAGAAAAGAAAAGAAAAGCAAATACAAAACAGCAGAAATTGAGAGGGGAAAAAAAAAGCACATAAACCCCGCTCCCAGACCACAACCACATATATCGCCCTTCTCTCCCTTCTGGATCATTCTGTCCGTTCCTCCGGGTTTGCTCTGATTCTGCACAAGGAGTCCGTCGGCGCAGAGAGAACATCTAGATCTGCGAGATTCAGACTCTAACATGGCGGTTCTCGTCGGACCACCCATAAGGATCAGATAAGTGTATGTGGCAAGCCTGGCCCAGATCAGCATGGCACTTGGAATTACACTGATGTTGAAGTGCTGGCCCCTCCTCCTCCTCCTCCTCCTCCTCCTCCTCCTCCTGCCGCCCTCCCCAGCCATATAACCACACTGTTCCCTTGTAATAGATTTCAGCAGGTTTTTTGCTCTCCTTGGCGCTTGTTTATTATTGTTCTAAATGACAGAGTGCAGAGTTTAGGGTGGAGGAGTGGGGCTGATGGTGGCGGTGGCGTGTTTGAGTGTGCGCCTGGTCTTGGTTTTCTATGCTTATGGGAACCAAATGTCACGCCAGGGACAGGAAGCGGACAAAAAATATATATATCGTCGCCGAGGCCTTCACAAGTACAGTAATGGCAGCGTGTATACGTGTGTTTCGCTGAAAACCAATCAACGTCAAAGCGGGCCGCTCGGACTGTCAGTCTGAGTTTTAGCCCCATGGCTCAGAAGGTTTATGGGGCTTTAAAAGCCACATATCCTGAAGGTGCCATCCATCCGCTCAGCTAACCACCCTCGTGACGGGCAATTTGCACAGTCTACTCCCACCCTCTCCAACACACACACCCAGAGCGGCGACCAGGTGAAAAAGGGGTCAGCAGTCGCTCTCCTTGTGTGCGGCTCCATGCCCTCGAATCCCGCTAACGGGCGCTCTGCGATGTCATTCCGATTCTGTGTTTTTACTCGTCTCTTACGTTCTTACCATCAATCTGTCAACATCAGTCATTTCGATGTCACAGGAGATGACAAGACGCCACAACTCACATTTATTCTGTCACAACCACACACAAAAAAGAAAAATACAAGGTGAGACATTATATTCAAAATTCAAAGTAATAAATCAGAGTTTGCAAGTGGCTATTGCCGATGTTTTGGAGTTTCAGGCATCATTTCAGATGCGGTCTTTATATTTTGACCCTGGAAGTCCACGGCTGCCAATTTACAAATAAAATCCCTACGTTGTCCATGCCAACAGAAATGGTCTTCATAACTCCTAATTTATATAAATATGTTTTGAAAGAAACACAATACCAAGTATTATTCGGTATTTTATCAACAACATGAGGAACGTTTAAGATGAATAAAACTGTCACAAAATTCTCCTAATGAGCTTATCTGCTTCACTTGACATGGTGTTTTATTTGTTTTTCCTCTGGCACTGCAACATCCCCTCGTAGCAAAAATGCTTCATTAACATTTAGAGGTTCTGTCCGGCCAAGTGGAAACACCTGGTAAAGGTTAAGGGATGATGGCAGTCATTAAATATGGAAAAAAAAGTCAAAAGTACTTTTTTTTTTTTTTTTGCATTTGACTGCTATATCTAACATTTGCCAATGTATTTTTTAGCCGGCGATGACGACATGTCAGACTCGGAATGTGAACTCTAGTTGTCCACAAAACAGATAGAATTGTTATTTCTTAGTATTTAGATGGTGTCTTTTTCACAAACTGACCAACTCGATAACATATCTAACCCCCTCCCGGGTCCAAATAATACAAAATGTCAATTATTTTTTACAAAGCAGGGCCTGCCGTAGAGTTTTGGCGACCCTAAACTCGAGAGAGAGGACTTGGCCGCGGGTTGTCAGGTTAAAATAAGCCACGGTTCTGTTCTTTCACTTGCATACCTTTAACTTGTGTCCTTGTTTCCCTCTTCAATCTCAGCCTTTGTCTTGGTGCATTTTTCCAGAAATGTTCTCGTGGGTGCTGCACCTGGAACGTTAGATCAAAACGGTTAATATTTCCAACAATAACCAGGGTGCCGCTGACCCAAAATGCCAATATAGAGCGACGGACATAATAACAATGCTATGATAACAGGTTTTTGTGAATTATTTGCTTCTTTAGCAACGAATTTAGACGCTTGCTGTGTCAAGATAAAACTCTGACCTCTAGTTAGCAGGTGACTAACATGCTAGGCCAGAGGTGTACAGTAAAAGTTTGGGATTTGCCTGAAAATAACAATATGCAGACAATGGTTGTGACTGCCAACCAACCAGAAAAGCCCAGAGCAGAAAATGTCTACATTTAGCGCATTTGTAGTTGTACAAGGTAGCACCCCTATACACAGTCCTCCCATTCAACCTTTGAAGATTTAGACAAAAAAAAATAAGTGTACACATCCTCTCAGCACCCGTCAGGACTAACACCCCCTAACACCCACGCACAGCTGCAGGTCTAATGGCTTTAGCGCTTAAAGACGTTTGTTTCCCAGCCTCCTCCATTGTCAGATTAATTGCGGGGCTACTTATTAGTCTATTCTAATTGAGATGGGATTAGGCGACTCCGCGGGGTTTAAGTCAATTGGCTCGTCTCAGTGTTTTTCAATGGACTTCATTGAGGCGGCTGCTGTTTGCATTTGTATTGACGGCCGGCTCATTTTGCAACAACCGCTCGCGCCGGCTGGATACGCAACTGGAGATTTAAAGAACGCAGTGCTTAAGAGAAACCACTAGTGTTTTTGTTTTTTTTAGTTTCTGCAGGTTACAACAGAGAAAAAGGTCTGATTCATAGTTAAACATTCATTGAAGCGTAATTAGATAACGGTCACTCTGAGGAGGAATCAACGCGCCAGCTAATATACAGTGCTTCGGCAAAGGGTGGATTTTCAAAATATCGCTGCTCACCACCAGAAAGCAGCCCGAGTGTCTTTAGCAGCACTGGGAAACTTTATCTCAGAGACCCCCTCCCTCCCTTCCCCCTCCCTCCCCTCCTTTTCCTGGGCAGGACGCTTGAATTTCACTGCTGATTTAATAGAAATGAAACAGGATGGATTTGGGGATATTTCATTAATCTTCCTTCTCTTTCATTGCAGAGGAAATTAAGGCAAATAGAGTTCAGACTTTTCCCCTCTTCCCTCCTCTCGCTAGAGCTAAAGCCTGCCAGAGTCTATTCTCTCTCTCCCTCCTTCTCTCTTTCTCTGGAAAGTTAAGACCCAATTAGCTGGCCAAATTCCTGGCTGATCCCTCTGACTGCTTGGATGCGTATTCTGCTGCAGGTGTAAACATAAGCAGAGCCGCTTTAAATCCAGGGAGAACAATGACAAAACTTCTTTTTTCATGTTGCAAATATAGGCTTTATAGTACAAGTAACAGGTCAGAAATCATGAGAAAGGGATCGCCTACACGCATCACCTCTTGAGAAAATGCAGGTGTGGACGGCCGTAAACATCCTAATCGTGTCTCACAAAAGCAAAAACAGCTAAAAATAGGCCTTCGTGGCACAGCGGGGGGACGGTGAAGGGGGGGCGGTGAAGGGGGGACGGGTGCTGCGTGGGTGGGTTGTTTAAGCTACTGATGAAATGAGATAGTGAAATATGATCCAGCAAGTGTAGTTTGAGTAACAGATTAACGTGTTTAAAGGGCTTAGCGGATGCAAAAACACCCCACGGTGGTTTTTAACACTCACAGACAGGGTTTCTCTACTCCATCAAGAAATTATTGTGATATTTATGTGGGTAGAATATGGAAGATAAGGCTTGTATCGTTGGTTTTGTCTATTGTAAAAACGAGTTGTGAGAAATATGGTGGCAGTAAACTTAGAGGAAGGTGTGCTTGCAGGCGGGAAGCAGCATCCAAACAGCTGTAAAAGTTGCTTCGACATGCTGATTTATTTCCAACAATATATTTTCATCCGTGGCTATTCAGAGCATTGTTATACGGAAATGTGATATTACGCATTTTGCTGGAATGGAAGGTGCTTATTTGTACCTGACAAATGGTAACTACCCCTGAGAGGTCACCAGTTTTCATTCACACTTCCGGCTAATGAAGTGTCTCCAATTAATTGCATGTTTTTGCTCTGTGGGGGAAAACCCGAGGGCAGAACTCACAAAAAAAAAAATCATCAGAATTGACAGAACCTTCTAGCTTCGAGACGGCAGTGCTTACCGCCTCACCACCATGCAAATAGTTCAGTGAAGTATAAATACCTCAAATTTGTACTTCTCTGTGTTGAGCATTCGAGCTGCTGAACTCAAAAACCCGAGTTTCTGAACATCGCATGCTTATTGTCTGCCAGTTTGCGTGGATTTAAATATTTGTGCTTGTCTATTTCTGTTTTGCATTAAAGCATTTGATTGTAAGAGATGAGAAAATCACTTGCTGTGTTTTGTGGTTTACAGATGCTGCAAAACTCTACTCTTATTTCCTTTGTGTCTTTACAGTGGTAAAAAAAGAAAAAAAGCAGCTTGTTTTTGGGGCTTTTTGCTGTTTATTCCAAGCTGCATTATCTGCATATCTTCCAGATTTTTCTCATAAATGCATATTAAAACAGTATTACATTAACCATAACATAACCCAGAGAATTGGTTCGGGGCTATCACTAAAATGCCCTCATGCTTATTGAATTACCCAACCTGCGATAGAAATCTACAGCAGTTACGTGCCAATAACAACATGCTGAGAGGGGTCTAATTTGAGAGGGTGCAGTTTAAGGTTGAGTAAAGGTTTTAAAGCATTACCAGGCATTGTTTATTGCAACAGATATGTTCGCTGTAATGAAATGTTCTGTCGATTTCAGGCATGAAGTGTTTTAAAGCGCGCAGACGAGGCGAGCAAATTCCATCCATCACGCGCAGACAGCACGGCACGCTAATGGGATCTGCTAAATGCCCGTATCCCCAAAAACGAGTAAATAAATATCAGCGCTGCATTGTATCTGCTGTGTGTTTTCTCTTCCTGGAACAACATTTGTCTGCGTGATTGAAATACATTGCGGTGATTATTTGAATTACCCCAAAACCAACTCGGTAATTGAATTCTACGCAGTTTCGCACAGGCAAAGTCTCTCCCTTCCCCTCTGAAAGTGAACTTGGAAAGGAAGGGGGGAAATATGGAAGTTGACCTTGTAAACTCCTGGGAGAGAGCGGAGCTCCGGAGAGCTGCGGGGCAAAGCAGACAGTTTTCAGCTGCGGGGGGAATGTTAATATGTATTTCCAGGATTATTGAATTATGTATATGACAAACGTCTCGGAGAAGGCGTAGCATTAGCTTTAGGTTTATGAACCAAGCCTGGTCATCTCCTTGCTCCAGTTACTCCTAATGATGGTAATTATTACATGGCTTAACTGTAATACTGGATTGATTCTCAGGCTCCTGAATAAACCCTAATGCTGGCACGCTGCGCCTGCCCCCCCCACATACACACCATCCCACCCCAAGGTGCCCAACAAAGGCCACCTTGAGCACAGCAAACAACCCACGTAAAAAAAAACGCAAGTCCCCGAGCGCACTGGCAACCTGTGTGAGTGTTTTTGACGGGAGGTTAATACTCAAGCCATATAAAGGTGGGATTAGGGCACAGGCTTACACAACGAGGAAGAAAATTGAAAGTTTGGAGGGAAATATGTGGCTAATTCCATTCTGTCATCGGTGGATATTAAAGATTGCGAGCTGCCCTGTCAAATTATTTGTAAATCACAATGGCGGCACTGTTGAAACGGGCTTTAATTTCCAGGGGCAAGAAGTGACCACGGAGTTTAAGTGGAGTTTTGTCTCGTATCAGTCCCCCATAAGACCACGAGGGGCTCACCGTTGCCAGGCTTGGTCAAAGAGCGCTCAGTTTCTTGGGGCAATATTTGGACTCTTTTGTATTCTAGGCAAACCGTGACAGATATAAAATAAATATCTTTGCGGAATCGCCCAAACAGGTACAGCAGCATCTCTTCCCCCTTGCTGCGGGTGGACTGGGCCGTTTGGCACCTGTACTGGATTAAAGGGGGACCTCTGCCAGTAGCTCGACAGAGTTAAGCTTTTAGATTGAGTTACACAGAAGGGTGGGACCCATGCAGGCCAGGTGCTGGCTGGGTAATACCTCCCAGATCTCAACAATCTGGTTCTGTTTCAGGGCCACTCCACGCTCCCCTTCCCCTGCTGCCCTGGGTCTTGGTGGCGTGCCATCACACTTGGTATTTATCAGGCCTCTCGAGGTAGACAAGGCAGGCTGCGAATTACCGCGACCCCCACTCGTTGTTGTGAAAGGAAAGGTCAGTTTTTTTGTTGTTGACGTTGTTGTTTTTAGCCTTTTCTGCTTAAGCAATTGGCCTTTCGGGGATTAAAACGAAGACCCCTGTCTGTACATCATACTTTTGATATCAGTGGGCTTCGCAGCAGGAGTCGGCTCTCCAATTACCCCGCTTTATAACTAAGACTTTGCGATTCACAATGGTGCATTTCCACAGGAATTTCCATCGGAACGCCAGAGCTGGATCTGTGTTTTGTTCATGCAACGAAAACACAGAGTCGATCCACTTCTGGGCCGTACACCGCAGAACCACCGGAAGCTTCGCCACACGGTGAAGTGCAGCGGTCTGCGAGCTGCTTTATGTCATTGTGGCGCTCCTGTCCAGTAAAATAGTAGTTTTTGAGAAAGACCTCGAAGTGGACCTCACCACGTTATGTAAAGCCAATACTGTATTGTTGACACATAACATGGCCCAGAGTTCAGGGAATAAGGCAAATTTACAATCACATTTGAGTGTGAGCCCTTTTATAATACTTTAACCCCAAATACAGTATTTCTGGTATATGAGATCTGCATGTAAATAATAATTAATCCATCTATGACTCTGGAGATTAGTATGAGCTACACACAACAGAAGTAGGGAAAATTTGTCCTGGGATCAGCCTGTCCTCACACAACTTGGCCACATGTCGAAACCTGTTGAACGTGATTTACACCAAAGATGAAATGTAGGAATTGACCTCATAAAAGCCTCAGAGGCACAGTTTATAATAGAGATTTATGACTATGGTGGCACCCTTGGTTGTTGTTCAGGTGAGATTTTCAGCCAGAAATGTCTCATGGGGGATCCAAACATGATTGGAGCAGACTTATGTGGTGGGAAAAAATAGGAAAAAAAACGAGTCAAAATGTGATTGAGGTGTTAGAAGTGATGGAGTTAGATGTAAATGCGCAGTGGATGCATTTATCACATACTGCCATGGCAATCACGTGTGGATATGTAAAAGAGATTTTAAAGTGCAGACTTGTGTTAAGGAACAGGGCCGAGGGTTACATTCT
Organism: Mullus surmuletus; assembly: GCA_903171835.1. NCBI lineage: Eukaryota > Metazoa > Chordata > Actinopteri > Syngnathiformes > Mullidae > Mullus > Mullus surmuletus. The sequence continues at coordinate 63,462 of CAESWR010001616.1, read as the reverse complement.
AATGTGTTCAGTCCAGCGCGGCCGTGTCTGCGCCGGCTTGTTTTGATAGAATAATTCTAGGTTCCATTATGTTCCTGCCACAGCCTGCAGAGCTGATTTGAATTTCTTATAATTCCAAAGTGTGTTAAGTAGCACCTCTGTGAAAAGAGGGGCGAGTCAGAGAGCATGTTTCAGACCTTCTAATGTGTAAATGTGTTTCTGATTCCTGACATGACACACGGTCAGATGGCAGCACGTATGTGTGTGTGTGTTTGGTGTGCGTTTCCTTGATCCTGCCACATGACTTGCTGCCTGTAATCAGTAATTACCAGGATTGCCTGATGGATTCTGGTTATAATGAATGATTGATGACCCCTGAAAGAAAGCGGCTGGGCCATTTCGGTCCTCTGACAGCATGACGTTAGCACTGAATTGAAACCATTTAAGTAGAAAATGACTGGACACAAGCGAGGGGCTCAATAGCAGGTACCAAACTGCCATTTTGAAAATGGACACTTTTGCATTCGTGCACCACCACTACACAACCCCCACCCCACCTCACCCCCACCACCAACCTTCCCCTCATCTTTGAATGGTATATTCATGCGCCTCCTGAAATCTGAACTCTTCGCTTGTGCCAACAGCTCTGGGTTGTTCTCTGGGAAAATCAACCCAAATGCTTGACAGACTGAAATTCTCTGAAAAAATGCATTTCATTAAAAAGAACCGCAGGAATTGAGAACACTGTTTGTTTAAATGCTGCATCTTTTCTCTGGAAAAATCCATATTTTGTAGACAGCTCGAATGGTCGATTAACATGTGTCGTATGAGCAACCTCCACATTCGGCAAAAACAAAATTGGGTCTCTGCAGCTTTAAGAAAAATGTAAAGAATGATTATGTTGTTTGTGTTGGCACGTGGATTAAGTGTAGATTCTTAGGGTTGAGAAGCATGAATTGAACAGGGAGGAATCGTTCATCACTTCCACTTGTTCGCAGTAGGCGGAGACCCCCCCCACCCCCTTTTTTTTGTGTGTGCACGGATTACTACGTTTACAACTTACTTGAACCTCATGTGTGAAATACATGGCTGCTGAACAAAAACTACATTCCGCGATTCACGCCCTTTGATGTGTGAGGCAGATATTAAATTTGTGGTCAGGGGGTTACAGGCACTTTGTGGTTTTGCTCCAGAACCAGACGGGGTTTTCATGGGGTGATGGTAGAAATGGTAAATGTGGGGGGGGGG
>CAESWR010001616.1:42004-55310 GCA_903171835.1 Mullus surmuletus | reverse complement strand
AAAAGCAAAAAGAAGAATTTAAAAAAAAAAAAGCGACCTTACACGGCCACGTGTGTGTACATATTGTGGGAAGTCATGTGGACTCGACGACTTGCTGGTTGTGTGATGAACCGTGTTGCCATGTTGCACAAATGTACATAATCTACATTTTATTATTGATTCTGTGTCCGCTATTTATATTTAATTTAAGGTTTTTTTTTTTGTAATATTCCGCACGCCAGGGGGGGCGCGATGCCCGCTGGACTGATCGACATGTCTGAATATATCGTAATGCTACATGTGACATTTTTATGGATATTAAATGTTGTAATTCTGCTATTTTCCTTCCTCCGTTGTGACATTACTCATCGCGCTCAGCCAGCCGGCGGCCACGGGGGGGGGAAACACTGCGAGTCTGTAAAACACGCAGAGCTGGACAATGTAGATGTTTAAATGTTATTTTATTTTGCAGAAATAAAATACGTAAATGGACAATGAATATACATTAAAATATAAATGAAACTTCAACATGCGTGATTTCATTTATTCTTTGGGGTGGATCAGTTCGTGTTAAGAGATTAGATTTCTTTTTTTTTTAATTCTTATTAATTAAACCTGCGGAAAGAGGACCTGAACTATATTAACGGACCTGAAAAGTTAATTAAAATACTGCTCTCGTAATTTTCTATGTTATTTAAAAAATACCTTGAAAATAGTTGTATTCGTTTTAAAATTAAATTGGCTACATTTACATTACCATCCTATTATGAACTACTGACTTAAGTAGTTAATGAGACGATGCTAACACATTCGTTTTTTAGAATAAAAGAAATGAAAAAAAATGTCATAATACCAAAAAAAGAGGAAATGGAATCAGAATCCTTTCAAAAATGTGGAATAGACTAGAAGGTCAGAGGTATACTGTAAATGCAGAATTATCAGTTTAAAAAGAATAATTAAAAAAAATCCTTATCAAACAATCGATTATTCAAAGGACAGTGAAGGCAGATAACAGAAGGGAAGCTGATGAGTAGATTTATTTACAATCACCAAGTTAACTAAGTAATAATCCTAAATCTGTTGGGTCTTTATTGAAAACACACTCCCTTGTTAACTGCCTGCTTCTCACACTTCTTACGTGTTATTATTCATGAGCTCTAAAAGTCGGTGAATCATCTAGAAACACGGAAAACCACAACATTCTTTACTGGCTAATTCAAATGCTAATGCTGTTGCACATTTTTCTTTGGAATTCCAGCTGTGTTTAGATGTGTGTGTGTTTGTGTGTTTGCTGCAAAAGAAATATGTATGAAATCAGTCAGCTAACCGTCTTCAGGGGGACAGTTCCAAAAATGCAAAGACCAAGAGATAAGTGTGAATTGTGATACTTTCCAATAACAGCACCTGAGCTGCGGTCAGTTCCAGTTAGCCATCAGCTGTGAGGAAACACTCGCCTACACTGTTGTCTCGTACAATAAAGATCTAATTTTCAAATTAGGTCAATCTCATGTTTCTCTGGGTCTCTTTTACGTGGCTGCAGAGCTGGAAGTGAGCAGCGGCTCTCATCCGTTAACAGTGCGTGTTGAAAACGGCTAACAACTCAAATTTGGCACCTGAAAATGCAGTCTAGTCAACTATGATCAGATATTTCCTCTTTTTTTTTTCTTGAGTGCAGCTTGTTGCTTAAAATGTTCTACTTGGAAGCATTTTTTTTCTCTAGCTGCTCCTCAGTGCATATTAGGCCAAAAGTCACATCGTAAAAAGACTCAAATTAAATTGCATCCTCCCATAAATGCACAAAAGAATAGAGAAGAATCACTCAGATTGTGTGCTTTGTACAATTGGGTTAATGACTAAATTTTGCATCTAGATTGCAGCCATTTTGTTGAAACTGACTAAGCAGATCTGAAGTTGCTCTCAAATAAGGCTCATTTTACAGGGAGGTTTAAACTGAAGCAGATCTCAGGTGTCGTTGGCAGCACCTTCGTTTCTACTAGTTTGTGGTAATTAAACAAATGATTTACAGTTGCTTAAGATCCACTGCAAACCATGAGTAAGCCTTGTGTATATCGACGATATGGAACTTCGAAGATTAGAAACACTCAACCAATGCAAACACACATTATGAATGGCTTTGTAACCAAATATTGTAAGTTACAAATTTATTTTAAAAGAAAGCTGATTAGAAACTGCAAGTTTCAAAGGTCAAGTGTAACATTTCCCAATGCAGGCTCCTTTATTGTTGTCGGCCATCAACAACCATCTCGGTTGCATTAACTGCACTGGCTGGATGTCTGCAAGCCAAATTATATGGAATTAGTGGATATCGCCCCAACAGCCTTTGCCGATCATGGGAAGAAACGGTGTCAATTAATTTAAAAAAGCTGCAGTATTTACATTAGATGATGTATTTTTTATCCAACAAAGTCCCGTCTGTGTGTGTGTAAACAATGATCCAAGCTGGGGAAAATGATTTTGTCATATTTTGATACCTTGCAATTTTTATGTCAAATTTTAAGATTCACGGCTGGGATAAATATAGGCTGTGTCAATCACAATATTTAAAAAAGAATGCATTTAAAGTAGCTTAATATTTTATTCCAATTGATGTTTTTGGGGTTTTTTTTTAACACTAGTGCATTTAATTTTTTGGGGTCATTTTATGCTGAGCAAAGACTTGCATAAGCACAAAACTGAATGACCCCCATTGTTACTAAATGCCAGGAGGATGAGTTACTGCACAGCGACTGTGGGGCAAGCCGCTGAACTCTCCCCCTGTTGCTGAGCAAAAAGCTGATGTTTTATGCCGGCAGCGGTACAGACGTGCGGCCCTGACAGCCTCGCTGTGATCTCTGCTCGCTTCTAATGGGAGCTGACTGCACTCAGCACTCTGCAGCCCACGCCGCTAACCAGAGGTGGGCACGGCAAACACGCTGCGCCGCAAGAGCTGCTGCAGCCACTTCGGTCGTCTGGCTGCACTGATGCAAGAAGGGCATGACTGCGAATGAGAGTTTCTATTTAGCTCGGGGCACCTTTTTCACTGAAATTGCTTCATTTCTTACATCCTCGAAATATATTTGGAGTTCTTCAACAAAACAAAACAATCCTCAACTCATTATTTTGTACACGGCGGAGTTCTGTGTGGACTATAGCAGACGGAAGGGGCGCGGTGCAAAAAATCTTGTGACTGCAGAGAAACAAACTCAAGTTTTTTTTGATTAAATTCTCTGTTTTTGACATCCGGTGCAATGTGGATTTTGGATGAGTCACCCTCTCACAATCTCAATTCTGTAATGGAGTAGGGTTATCCGGATTCACTGCTGATGATGTGCGGCCACTGGGGGCTCACAGCACATTTCTTTTACTCTAATAGAGGTGATTGCAGTCATGGTAAGAAGATAGCTCCATCAACTGCCGACTTCATCCTAACTGGGCACAAGTCCCCAGATTGTCTCATTTTATTGTGATTCAATTGACATTACGTCTTTTCTTAGAATTTTGAAGACACATCGAAGCAATGTGCCAGTATTCAAATTAAGTTGGAAATAGTTCCTCTTATCTGCAGATACACACAGGATGGACACACTGATGTGACTAAGGGAACCATGGTCATGTATTCCTGTTACGTTTTTGCTATCCTTGCTTGCATTATTATTTTTGAAAAGCGAATAGAAAAATAAAATGGAGGAAGTATGGATGAAAAAAAAATCTTGTATGCAGAGGTAGCAATATTATTTGATGATGGAAATTACTGCTGATTCAGTTTCACTTCAGTGAGGTGGAATTTTCTTCTATGTTTGATTTAACACCAATTTGGTTTGTGTATCTACATGAATTCTCCTGTATAACAGAACCTCTGGACTGAAAAGGTATTGCAATTTCTACAACAAGAAAACCCACCACTATTGGACGGATCTCGATCTGCAAGCACAAGTAATCTTTTTCATAGTTGTATCAATGCTTCAACAAGGTAAACTCTATTGCATGTCAACTAACAGTTTACGTTAGCAGACTTGGTAGCTTGCTAATGCTAATTTAGCCGAGGCAGTTCAGTCTTTACAATAACAAACCAGCAGCAGCAGACGTCCAGCTGTATTGCAATGACGTCCATCACCTGCGTTGTCTTCCGATGAAAAATAAATATTTTTATTGGTTTTAATTCCTTGAGGTCCCTCCATCTATTGCATGAGTGATGCTGACTCGTGCTTTGACCCAATGTCCCTTTCAACCGTTGTTTGTTTATCCTCCTGTCAATTTTTTTTCCTCTTCTCTCTGCTTATCCTACGTCATTGTTAGCCTCGAGCACAATATATAACGTCAAAAATTCTCTAATTCCCCAATGAAAAATCTCCAACTTCCTTTTAACCGGAAAACACCACGAGTCACTGAGAAACTTGGCTTGGGAAAAAGTAAACACGGGCTCTTCCAGTCCGCGCGCCATGAAACGTTTCATCTGATGCTGCTGGGGAATTCGACCTGGAGAGAGGCATTTAAGATAATTACGTCGACATTGCCAATCTTCTCTGGGATATAGGTCATGCAGAAGCATCTACGGACTTGAAACTCTTAGTGGGACCATTTAAAAATATCGATGCATCAAAACTTACCAACATTACTCTCACACGTACTTGAGAGGGTAGAAATTAATCACAAATTTCATGGCAAACTGAACATAGTAGGTGCTCAGAGAAGCTTTGGGTTCATCCAAGAAGCTATTTCCTTAGTTGGCTATGGCCTTGTACATAGACAAAACATTGGAGTTTGGAGTCAGTCCAGAAGAACACTAGCCCTTTAGCTTGAGCTTTACCGGCTAGAGGACCTGCAATATCATTAGTGCGGCTGACCGGTTCAAAGGCCGATTTGTCTGGTAAAAAAGGTGTAACATATATAACTTGTTTAAAAAAGCAAAAAAGTATGGCTCATATTCAATTAATTTCATATTTGTACTGTTAATGTTACAACGGTCAGCCTATATCTGTGTCTATCTGTTAAATCATCTCGAACGGAATCTAAAAGCGGAAATTATCACCTTGCTCTCACATTATTATGCTTGGACCGGCAGGAACGTAACGTAACAGCGAGCTTCTAATGTGACTTGTGAAAAAAACAGATTAGAGCCGGAGCCAGCTCAGCCTCGCCGAGATTTGGCACCGACGCAAACCATGAAAACACACCGTCCCTAATAATTCGTTGCATGTACGGGGGTGATTTATGAAGTGCTTCACTGCACAGCACCAGTGAGATCCACAAAGCCCACAGCCAGAGTCATTCATCTTTTCATTTTTTTTTTTTTAAGCAGCAGTAATTTTCTATTTCACAAATTTAATGCAAGTCTTTTTTTTCATAAAACATTATTTCTTTGACCTTTTTATAGAGGGTTCCCAGCACTTGGAAAAACAAAGGTGGAGTCCAAGAAAAATTAGGTATTGAGTTAACATTCAGTGGAGATAAATCTTTGCGCCATTTGCAAGACATTCAGGGTACAACATTCAGGGTACGAGCTGCTGTTACGTAAGCCCAGCTGATGATGCAGAAGCCTGATTTATTTACTCTATTCTCCCGAATACCTCCACATCTTACAGTATCACAGCCCACGTCTGTGTGTGTGTGGTGGGCGGGTGGATGTCTCTGAATGATGCTGTTAGTGTTTGGGGGTCTGGAGAGTTTTAACGGTCCTGGATTTGGCGGCTGGACTGACAGCTCTTGGGTGGATTCCCTGCTCTAAAGATAGACAGGGGTGTTGGCCGCTCTGTGGTCCGCTTCCAGAAACATTGCAGAAATGGCCTCCCTCATCACGACGGCTGAGCCAGTCATAAACGAAAGCTAAGACAAATAACGCATATTTTTACAAAACGTAAACTTCCTCCTATATTATTACCATATTTCACTGGGATGGCGTGTGGTTTGGGAGTTTGTTTTTGTTTTCGTCCGCGACTATCTTTTTGACCTCTGGATCTTTCAAGGGAGCCCCAGCCTTGAGGCCAGATTACGGCTGGATGAACACGCTAAAACGCATAAAGCGCACACAAATGCATGCTGGGGACTCGTACCGCAACCATTTAAATACCCAACATGCGGCTGCAGTACACAGCCGTGCCTCTCGTCTGCCTCGCCACCTTTGGCCTCATTGCCGTGGTGATTTGTTGGATTGTAAATGGTACTTTGCTTTATTATGTGACCCTTTTACACGTACGCTTCACACAAATGAGTTTTACAACGTTATCCTTGAAATGTTACCCCTGCTGCGAGCTCTGATTTTCATCTACACATCATTATTTTGTCAGCCTGGTCGCCAGGAAAGAACTTTGGCTCTGAGCATATCTGTAGTTTGCGAAATGCCCAAATAAGTATCAGCTGCCCAAACCATTTGCTTTGGTTTCTAGACCTAAGACGATGGTAACTGTAATTTTGATATATGGAGAAATTTTTTTTGAAATGAAACAGTGGACGGCTGCAGGAACACCTGCTACAAAATTATGTTGAATCATCTTTTGAGTTAATTGTTTCCAGCAGCTCTTATCAAAGAAGAAGCTGTGTACGCAGCTCGGTCGGCCCCGAATAGCAGGCGATGTTAGTCACCAGCTGGCGAATGGTTGTGGAGTGCTTGGCAGCGTATGAGAGCCAGATATTTGTCCCAGGAAGTGGTGGAGATGAAAACATTTTTAAAAAGGGGCAACAGGTAAGTCAATATTGGACTTGCATAAATCAGATGGCCACGAGCGTGTTTCCCAATGAATGCCGATGTTTCTCTGTCTGCCTGCTAAATGTTGAAATGGGAGACTCTTAAATGTGCCACCATCACAAGTTTATAAGGTGATAATATGTCAGATGTTGTGTTTACAGTTTGCACTGCTGCCCAAAGTTGCAAAAAAAAATTAAAATCACACATTAAATTTTAATAACTGTCCTAACTAACACAAATTTGCTAACGGTTGTAATCAACAATGTCATACTGACTATAGTGTTTTTTATGACCTTACACAACAATGAAGAAGAGTCTCATTTTGTTGTCACTTGACTTTCTGATTGTTGCCAAATCTAGTAACTGCTTAATTCACCTCCACTGTTGCTGCTGAAATTTTGAAATTCCAGACAATATTTCATTAAATGTCAAGCAAACAGCTTGGTAATAGTCGTTTCATTAACACCTAACCAACTTGTTTAAAAAAAAAAAAAAAATCAATGATTGTGTCCTATAGAAATTAGGGTTAGGGTTAGGTTAGGGTTATCAGAGCTTTATTTTTGATATTTTTTTTTAAAGGCAATTCTTTTTCTGTTAACTTCACTAACTAAAGCTAAATTCTGCCTGCATCAAAATTGTTTTAATTGTAAATTAAATTTTTTTTAAATGTGCATTCCCACACAAAACACGTGGCCTATTGAGCGATGTGGCATCAATGCCCGCACTTTACAAACAGCAAAGTGTAAGGATCCTTTTATTGGCAGAGTTAGCGCCCGCGAAAGCTCTTAACTACTGTAATGTTCTTTCTGAACAGCCGTATAATTACACTGCCTGTCAGCACACAAATCACAGCACACCCGTCATCTGCTGACTTCAATTAGCTGGCAGACCCCCCCCCTCCTCCCACACACACACACACACACACACACACACACACATCTCCGCCCGGCTGGCTTCAAACCACCAAGGAGCCTTAAATCTGGGGAGCAATAGTGTGGGTCAAAGCCGCAGGCTGCCAACCTTCGCTGATCTTCGAGGCAGAGGAGGTGATCGTAAAGTCCCTGACAACGCCGCGCTAAGCTGCCCTCCGGGGGACAAGAGCTGCACTGTGTGAAATTACGGCAACATCCAAACATTGTCAGACTCAAAAATTCTCAAAAAAACCCAACAGATTCTCACTTACTACAGGCGACACCGTATGTGTACTTTCCTTTACCGCACCCGCTTTTAACATCACTAATAAAGAGGAATTACATTCGTCAAAAAAGGTGAATACACTCCGGCAGCAGTTCTCTCTCAAGACACCAAGACCAGACATTAAGCAGATGCCTTTGCGTCAAGTGCAAAAGACACGTAACAGTCGGATTAAAACAACCTAAAATGGTATTGCTTCTATAGGAAGAACATTCCTGTCATTGGTGTCTAACACAGTTCTTGTGTAAAATTCAGAAAAGTGCTGTGTGCATTTTGACATTTCGACCTCACCCGACTCCCTTTTACCCATCTCACCTTTGAAGATTTGCCGTTTCAAACTTTGGCTTCACACTTCACAGGAAAATTCGTACACTGCTCAATTCCAACCAAGCTGCCTCTTGAAGACTACTCAGCGTTAAACACGTGACGTCAAAAATTATGTTTTTGTCATTAACTGGCAAAACCAAAGCACCGAAACACAAAGAGGTGACTGTGGTCCTTCTCTGAATGTCCTCCATAGGAAAATGACCAGACGGGGGTCAAGAAAACAAGCAGCAAAGAGTGACTTTGTTGACATTTCTATGACAGATGCCATCTAGTGGCTGTAATAATCAAGACCACAGTTGACGTCAATGCGTAGCGAGAAAGTCCGCCGAGTTTGCAGTGGTGGATGGTCACATAAACACCGATGCCAGTTGCATCCCTGTTGCCAGCCACAAGTGGAAATTGTGTTTTGACAGACTCTGCAGTGGGAAACAAACCTTCTTTTCCTGCTGGCAGGCCTGTGGTTTTTTTGCCTCAACTTAACCAGAACTCAACCATAGCATCATAAAACATCATTTTTCAACACGTGATTTGAAACTGGAGCAGCAAAGAACCGTATATGTGTCACATCTGAGGGTTCGAGACACCTATAGTGGTCGTTTGGGATGTTGTCTTTGCCACATGCTTTTGCTTGTAGAGGGCTGGTTGCTAGGCAGAAAAATGGTATTTCCATGACTTTGGTTGCGAGTAAACCCCTCCTCCCATTCGTTGCAGGTTAACGTCAAGCATTCTGGGAACTGTAGGAAGTTATAGCAGATAAAAAATGCCACAAAAAAGTGCATGTCACATTATAATTCCAACACGAACACAGTTAACCTGCCAAACTGATGGTATGTGACCGTGGCAATGAATAAGGAGGTGACTCGGTTCCACATGCTGCGCTGTGGTTTTATATTTTGACTTCTATTCTGGAGGTCTTTAAGCCACGTCTCGGTCTGCGAGGGGGGGTTAACATGTTTGCCGGTGGGCTTGTGCCAAGGCAAACACGCATGAATAATCTGGATGAAGTATACCTATCAAAACACGTGTCCACCTCGCCCGCCCCTGGACAGCGTGCACCGCAGACTGGGGTAATTGTGGTTTTTCAATTAGCTGGTGATGGAGAGTGGGGCAAGTATATGCTGGGATGAAGGTCTGACCACTTATTACTGCCTGGGGGTGAAGCTGAGGCTGCTGCACCAGAGGGGACGGGCTATGGTCTAGGGGGGAGGTGGGGTTGGAGGTAGGGTGTGTAAGGCATGAGCAGGGAGTGAAGGGAAAGTTAGGTTTCTGGATTTAATATATCATGGCTTTGGCTACAACACATACTGCTACTGCTTGGGAGAAATTAGCTACTTGGATTCACTATGAAAACTTTTTTTTCTCCTCTAAAAATCAGTATGTTTAGATGCTTACTATCCAAGTGTTGCTACCAAGACAGAAAGAAAATCAACAGCAATCTTCATTATGTCATAAAATATTTGAAAAAACAAAAAGAAAAAACTTGAGTGAGATTTTGAAAAAGTGAAAATGAACGTTTATGTCAATAATCACCTCAGATGTTGTTTTGTCCTGCTCAAGTTCACATTTACCACCGACTTGGCCTCTCATGCTAGATTTAGCAAACTTATTCAAACCGGAGCTGTTGTTGCTCATGTAATGGCCGTCAACTGACTGGTTACATCACTCTATGAGACTTTGCAACCGAGCGGTGGCCTTCATTTAACAAGGTTTCAGTGGGGTTGTATATTTGCTTCCCAGGTGACTAATCTCAACAATGGCGGAGCCAAAATAGTTTTTTTTTCTCAGGGTGGTGCAAGAGGAGTGAACGGAGAAGAGAGTGTCAACCCCTTTTTTTGTTATTTAAATGGTGTTGGTTTCAATATACGTTAGTCTAGCAGTAAATAAAATGCAATGTCGACTTCATTTTTAACATTACGACTCTTTTTATTTTTCTTTTACCTAATGACTGTATCACACCAAGATGCGCGTTTGATTCAGGATTTTTTTTTCTCCAAGGGGGCATTGTTTTATTCTTAATTATTGAGATAGTTGAACATTGACTTTACACATCAATTCAGATTTTTGGATTATAGCAACGCTTTTTGATTTAATTTGATGATTGTTTTGATAATGTGATATCATAAATGCTAACCTTAATAAAAAAGAATTGCTGTGTTATGTGACTGCACGGCTGACTTCTTGGGCTTCATGTTTGGGTGTTGGGAGAGGGAGGGGTGGGTTGGGGTGAGTTGTAGGTGTACATGCCTTGCTGACCTGCGCTGGAACGTTTGCCCCAAGTTCACTCCAGCCCTCGGGGGATTTCTGGCTTTCCTCGCCGCCGCTGCTCGCCTCTGTCTGCGACATTATCCAGAAAACACTCACCGCCGCGCCACCTGAAACGGCCAACAGGCAGCACATTTATATCACCCCGCAATGTCAACCCATCCTCCCCCACTTGCCTCCGCCCCAATGGGCAGGGACTCACAGTAGATTGCTTGTTTTTGACCCCTGAGTGTCCCCCCTTGTCCTCCTCCACTCTGTCTCCTGGTTGCTGAGAGCGAGGGGTAAATAAAACAATGTGTGGATTAATGATCAAGTGATTTGAAGGCTGTGTTCTTGCGAGGGCCAGAGAAAACCAGTCTTTATTTACCCAAATGATAAATCAAAATTATGGGTTGTATCAACAATAGAACTGCGCTCCCCGGAGGAACAAAAATATATAAATGATATATCATCAGTGGAAAAAAGTGTGCTATGAATTACACAAAGTCCCTTCTGTCTAGTTATCTGATAACAACCGCGCCTTCACACGCAAGAAAACGACAAACTGATTAATTGGATTTTCCTCTTAAATACTCAGAAACAAGGAAATCCACTATGGATTATATCTTCTGGTAATAAAGGTTACACAAAACAGATTCCAATTTAGCGTTTTTTCACCGCCATGATGCAACAAACCTATTTTTGATCAACTTTGAGAAAATCCTCAAAGTCCCCACACTAGCTTTTTCCACATTTCCTCTGCGGGGAGGTTGCCCAGCTGTCATGGAGATGGCTCAGTTGTCATGGAACTTTGGCCGCATGATAAAAAGGATGTGTAAGACCAAACTCCATCTGTCAAGACGAGCACTTGAAAGACTTGATTTTTTTTCTTTTTTTTTCACCCATGATTGATCCACCAGACAGTAAAATTATTCATCCTAACATGTGTGTGTCACTTGATTAAAAAGGCCATATCAATCACTTTTCATTATAAGTCCAGTAAAACAGCTTCCTTAAGTGCATCATCCTGAGTAGAATAAAAAACACATTTTCAAGCAAAGAGGGACATTAATATCTTCGATTGAGTCTTTTTAGATTTTGCTGACTCTAAAAGTTATCACTCAAGCCCGCAGGCCTGTAATTATGATCCAGGGTTCTGCACCATTGAGTCCTGCACCAACTGTACTTAAATACCATTTTGAGGTACTTGTACTTCTGGCGTTTATTACCATTTTATGATACTTTAAATATCAACTTTTTTTACGAGTTGTATATTATCACACAGCTCTGAAGGGGGGCTGACCTTTACGTCGAGAACCACCTGACTTAGACCAACCGCAGTTTGATTACAACTTTGATTAATTAGCTGTAATAATTGTGACACACAAGGCTCAAGGTCAGTCATCTTATCGCCTGTAAATAAGCACTTGCACAAATAAAACTTTAAATTAAATGGTAATTTTAATGCTTGTAATATCACAGCTATACAAATACTTAAATTTAATTACCTTTACTGCTTCCTTCCTGATACCAAAATGTAAAAACCAGCCTGTTACACCACTGACGAAAAGGGATGAAAGCCCGAAAAAAAAAAAAACACAACACAAATCACATATTTATTTAATCTCAATCATTTTTCTGATAAAAATCCCTCAAAAATCCCTAAAACTTGTAAAGGAGGTGAAAATCTTTATGGAAGCTATATTGTCTTGTGGTATAAATCATCATCATCGTCCCACTCAGTATGGCCACTTAACATAAAGTTTATTGACACATGAGTTATTAGTGGGTGGGGTGGTAGGGGGTCCTAGAAAAGCCCAGGGCAAGCCCTGCCTTGCAACCATGTGTGGTGGTTGCTGTGGTGTTCCTACTTGTTGGTTTGCTTTTCTTTTTTTTAAAGTTCCTCTTCATCTCTGCTCAGGCTGTATAAGCAGCACGGGAAAATACATTCTGCTGACCCCTGAAAATTTTGCACATTCTCCCTCTTTGACCAAAGCACCTGAATCACAACGTCCAAATATATCCACAACTAGTCCCATATCAGAATAGAAAGGCTTGCACTTGTGGATTCTCTATATTTAGCATTTGAGGGCAGCACTCAGTGTTTCCTGTCTTTCAACATGTATGTCCTATATGGCTTCCCCTGAAGCTGCTGCTTCACCCAGACACAGCTGCATCTGCTTACGGCTGACATACGGGGAGTAGATCCTAATTGACTGTTGCATTACAATTGCTTGTCAAGCTGCCAACTCCCGCTTTAAACAGCTCATGGGCTGTTGCTCATTGGTGCAGAGAGGGCAGCGGGGATGCAGAGTGAGATATGGAGCAAAATACACAGGCATCAGTGTAAACATAAATGTGTTTTCTCAAAAGGCTCTTTCTGCCCTCTTGTGGAGAGACGTTTTAGTGACTGGAGCTTTCACGTAGGCAGTGGAAGGCAGTGGAGCCATTTGGGAGCACCTGACAGCTTCAGCAGCATTCTGAGAAAAATAAATTTGTCTTCCCAACTGATCCTGGTTCTTGGATTTCAACGACCCAGCCTTTTGAATTATGCTCTCCGAGAAAGATCTCCATCACTGTACTGTCTTCATGTCATAGGTCAAGTTTGACCTGTTGACCTGTTAGCAGATCAAAAGCTACAGTTTTTCTCATCATTGAAGGTATTTTGGAGCCATGAGTCACAAAATTCAACTATATATTGTCTCACAAGTGAAGACCGTTGCCTCATTTCCATTTTGGTCCAGATGATAATCACACAGCTGTTTCAAAAAGTTGAGATAACTTTGTATGACCCGAATCTCAAATTGCTTTTCGGTTTTCCAGGCCATCTACAAAGTCTGGCATTACTTCACCCAACCCCCCCCCCCAACACACACACACAAG
>CAESWR010001616.1:21088-37562 GCA_903171835.1 Mullus surmuletus | reverse complement strand
GGGGGGGGGGGAATAACAGTCTTTTACAATTGATCCAACCATTAATCCATGCTGTTTATCTCTACATGGATAGTATCTTGGCATAAATATGATGAGGCAGAACAAAGATGAGAGAATAGAATCTATTGTTATATAAAAAGAAGAAAAAATAATAATGAGACAAGAGAGAAAGGCAAATGTACAGGTGAGCACTTTTCCTTGTCAAAGCTACAACTGCACATTTATCGTATTAAAGCCAGGATTATACGTGGATATTTGTCAGACCTTGATGAGGGTTTCTTGGCCATAGAACAAGCAGTGGATTAAAAAAACAGGGGGATTTTTGTCAGTTGCTGTAGCAACATTCCATAGAAACACTAATATTTTTGTTCATGGGAGGAAGTTTAATCCTTAAAATCCCAGTGCCATGTGTCTTCATCGTTTGCAGACTGGAGTGAAATCATTTTGGATGGAGATTAATGACCTTTTTTTGCTGTAAAAATGTAAGTAAATAAAAATCAATGTTAGTGATAGGTGTTGCTGCAAATCTTGAAAGTATCCAGCATCCACAGCGTTGTTTAAAAAAAGTCTGATTTGATTTCTTTGCTCTGTTGGATTTAATTTACTCAGTTAGGTGGTTCTGCACATTGTCCATGTAAAAATATGCTGCTTTTCTTTTCTTCTTCTTTTTTTAGACCATATAGCTTCCTCTTCTGCCCAACTCCTCACCAAGTTACCTGCAAATCACTTGCATCACTTTTTTTAATTCCCTCCCCCCCTGCAAACGAACAGACAAAAAGCAAAGAGAAAAAAATCTCCTTGACAAAGAGCGAGCTTGTAAAAACAGCATAAAACATTTAGTTGTGTTGAAAGAAAAAATGCCAAATTGGAAGCATATCTCGGTGTAATCATCCCAGCCCGTGTTGTCAAAGCAAACACAGCTCTCTGTATTAATTATAGTGATTTATAATCAGCCCTGATGCATGAGAGATAATGTGGAATTGCAAAGTGATCCAAGTCACCCATTTTGACACAGATTAATAATCTCTGGCTAAACACAAGGCTAATGTGGAGTAACTGCTGTTTAGACAGTTAATAGCTGGCTACAGAGAGTGTGTGGCCTCGTGAGCGGGGACGTGAGCGATGTAGAAAATGATTGACAACCAAATGAAAGGCCCCGCCGTGGCCCGCCGCCAGATCGCTCCGCACAGCCCCGTGTTTTATCATAACCCAGCATCAGATGGGATCTCCCTCCATGTAATAAGTAGCCGTGTGGTTTTCATAGTCCGCTGCTCCGCTGAAATGTTGGCCAATCCCGGCGCTCCGCTGCCAGATTTCCTCATGAAACCGAATAAGAGCCCGCTGGTCCAGACTGGTGGGGGTGCAATGCAAATGATGACATAATCAAATATGTCTGTTCTCCCAGAGTTCAACTGCACCCTGAAGGTACCTCCATCACCAGGCCCTGGGTTGTAAACACACTCTTTGACTGAACTGACTACAGTTAAGATCTCCATTGCTTTTTTTGGGGGGAATAACTGATTTTATCTTGATTTTGTGCACTTCCATCTCCACATGTCAGCATTGTTCTATTTATACACTTCAAGAGCTCATGTGGCAATGCTCTCCATTGGAAGCACAGTGACCCTTTAAAGCGCCCATGTGTGAGTCTTGGTGACATCTAGTGGTGAAGCTGCAGACTACAACCAATGACTCCTAGGGAGGAAGAACTGCGGTGTGTGTATTTATAAGCTTAGATTCTTGCAGAAAAATAAAGGCAATGACACGTTGATGCAATTATTAAAGTTTTGTGAATTTGGCTTTGAAGCTTTTAGCGAGCGAGATCAGACTCTATCTTGTGTACCAACGAGTAGGCAAAGCTCTGATTCTCTTTATAATACAAAAAACTGTCTCTTATTTTGATACTAAAAAAACGCAAAGATTCTCAATTTTTCCTTTTAGTCTCAGTTGATAGATAGATGTTGCTCCCTTATATGTACATCAACAGTACACCTGGCAGAAGTGATATGTATGTACTCATATTTTGCAGTACAAATGTGTTAAATCCATGTACAGAATGAAGCTGTTTGCCTTCATCTAAACTTTACTGCTGAGTATTTTGTTGTAATGGGGGGAAATTTCCAGGAGATGGCAGCGTCTCACTGATCAAACTGAAGCTACACACTTGCTACTTTCTGTGGTCACTCGGAAATTATAATCCACTATTACATTTTGAGTTTTCTGTCATCAGATTCATTGGTCCAAATAAAGATGATACACTGTATTTTAAACATTTTCGTACATTAACATTGTCAAATACTGTGGAAACACTTTAACACTGCAGGAAGTATCAGCTCCTTTGTGCAATATTCCACAATATTATTTATTTATTTATTTTTACTTTTTCTTTGTGGAAATGGTATGTACTGTAGTGCATTAGTTGTATTTTTTGAGTCTTGGTTCTCTGTAACTGCACTAACCCAGTAATAGATGTCCATGTATGTTAATAAAAATAAAGGAATGATATAACAGAACTCACTCAATTCCCATTAGTAGATGGGAGAATGGAAAATCCAGGCAAGTCAACTATTCTGATTGATTTGAAGCTAATAACAGTGGAGGCAGACTAACTTTCTGTCGTCAACACAGTCAAGACATCTTCCAAACACACACACACACACAGAGCACAACTTTTGCTCATTTTGAACCTCACAAAGACTCCTCGCCGCTGAAATCCATCCAAACATCCGTCAGGAGAGCCGAGAGGAGCCAGCAAATGAGTTGCATGAAATGCAGATGCAGAGACAGAGATATAATAATTCATTCTGCCGCACTGAGTGCAGGCGCCAATCTCTCCGTCCAAATGAGCCTCCGAGGGAATCAAAGGAGGAAAACACATTGTTAGACGAGCGCGTCTCCTCTCAGCCCATCCGTATGCAAGTCACATCTCGGGGAGGAATAATATCCGAGGATGGCGTTACCGTGGGGATTTCCGGTTGTCACAAGTTTTTGACAGCTAATGAATCTGGTGTGAGAGGAGAAACAAAGCAACTGTACTAATAAATAAATCACGCCGCGGAGAGGTTTGCTCGCTCCCCACACGAGCCTGAGCGCTCAGGTACACTCAATAATAATAATTAAACTTCAGACATGTAATTGCCTCCCGTGCTGCTGATGGTGACAGAAACGCTGTGGAACGTGACGCTGCCGTCTCACTCTCGGCCTCTAGGTGGCACTGATCCACCGCAGCCGCCTCCTCGCCTCCTCCACATTATCATTCCTCACTAGCAGGGACCCTCGGGGTGGAGGTGGAACTTTCATGTGCATATTTTCAAATGGCCGAAGCGTGTTTGAGTGTTTTGCATCCTGGGATAATTATTTTCAAAGAGGGGCTGATTTTGAACCCCCCCCACCCCTGCTGACCCACCCTTCCCCCCTCCCTCTTATACCTTCCACTAGTCTGTGCTTCAGCCCATTTCCCTGCCATTTATCAGTCTCCTCCTCCTTCCTCAAATCTCTCCTTTCAGAGGATTAATTGGCGTCGTCTCCTGCTTGCACGAGGGAGCAGCGGGGCTGGGGGCTGCTGAGGGAAGAGGGGAACTCACTCACAATCGCAAAGGAACATGCATCTTCAGGATCTTCTCCTACTGGAGTGGGCCGGGCTTACTTTTCCACTCTATTGACAGTCAACCAATGATGTATACAGAAGAACCTGATGATTTTATTTGAGGGTTACGACCCAGAAAAGACTAGAAAAAGCAACCTGATGAGTTGATGACACGTGTTGCTGCATGGAGCTTCAGCATAAGAGGGATTTTTTTTTGGACCTTTTTTTGACAAAACTCTTGATCTAGGCCAGACAACCCCTCCAAAGATGCTGTAAGCTTCTTTTATGTGTATAGTGCCCCGAATTCGAACTCTTCTTGTTACCCGACCAGAGAAAACATTCATTACCGTTTGACTGAAAGACTTTTTCCTTAGAAAAGATTTTTAAAAAAAAGAGTTCTGCTCTGTGCCCTTTTGAGCATTGGATTTTTTCAAACCCCTGATTCAATTTCGTATCAACGTGAAGATAAAAGCAGCGCGAGGAAACTGGTGAGGTTTATTTCAGCAGAGTGAGTTTTTAAATATCACTCAAACTGGGAGGTTAAAGATGTTTTCCAAGTTCGGTTCTGTCAATTTTCCTAACCTTTGAAATGCCACGCAGCACTTAGGGAAAATATAGGGTGCAGTAGTAATTTATCTGCCAGTGGGCAATATCATATTATTAGAGAAAACAGGCGAATCATAAAAGAAAAAAGAAAAATCTGATGATGAATAGATGCATTTATTCAACTAAAACATCCCATTAAGTTTGATGTTAATGTACCTTAATGTTCAATTGGACACTTCCTGCATGTTAATGAACGTATTCGGCATATTCTGAGTGAAGGAGCTGTCACCCTTCAAACTACGCTCAGCAAGATCATCATCATCATCATCATCATCATCATCATCATGCAGTTTCATCTCAACATTGTCGTATGAGACGTCAGGTAAAAAATGTGAGGAAGACGCGCCGCGTCAGCCAAATGAGTTCAATATCCCGCTGAATGAAAATCGTGATAAAAAACATCTCATCTTGTTCATTACATTCAAGGGCGTGTTGACAAATGAGGATGGAAGGGAAAAACGCTGGATGACTCTGCCCAAAAATGTACGACGGCCGCCCAGGCGCCTTCATCAGGGCGCGTCAGTCACCGGCCTTTCGTTGTGCGTCGTTCTTCATCAGCAGAACAGATGGGTGAGAAACATAAGGAAGCAGAATCACAAATAGAAGAGAATGTCGGAGAGCTTTGCAGCAAATACCGCCACATTCCGTGGGCGGTATTTGGAAAAGTATTCTGGAAACAGGGGTGTTTCTAAACATTCTGGGGGCCAAAGGCCAGAGGCACCTTGGAGCCCCCCCATCCCACCATAGGTAGTGTCTTTATATTGATTTTGTATGTATTCTTGTTGTGTTGACTGTGTGAGTTGTGTTCAACGTTTTCATATTGTCACTGATATGGACCAACCAGCCATCTTTTGGGGGGCCTTTCCAGCTCAGGGGGGCCCTTGGCAATTACCCTGGGTTGCCTGCCCTGTTGCAAAACCTCTGCTGGAAAGAACTTGCTTCACTTCGACCAGGAGACTTAGTGGTCCCTAAGCCTGGAACAACAAGACACGAGGAAGAGTTTTGCGTGGTTTGAACGCAACAGAACTGAATGAGAGGAAATGTCGAGGAAAAATCAATTTTGGGGCCAGGCCTGAAAAAAGGCATTTGCATGGACATTAGGAGTGCTGCATTACCGGCATGCTGGGCTCTCGGGCTCCTCTGTTAAAGATTTGGGCAAAAAAGCCGTGGAAGCCCTCCAACACCAACATCCTCATTCGCGGTAATAGCAGGAGCCGTAATGGCCGAGTTTTAAGGGGATCAGGTACGAGTGTGTGCTGCAGTTTTTACCCGCTTTGCTTAAAGTAATAATCTGCCAACTGCAGTAAAGCACCATATTTCATCAGGATGTCGTGATGGATGAGCGCATCAAAGTGTTATTTTGGCACGGTCGCTCTGCATCACCTTGCTCTCTCGCTCTCTCTCCAAAAAAAAAAAAGCCGTGTCTCAGAGGCGGACCGGGGATGTGTTGTTTACTCGGTTTCCTGCTGCGTCAGTGACTCATTAGCGATCCGCCACGTCGAGGCGTAATTATAATCAGGCCTCATTCAACCACGTCTGCGAGCAACGCTTTTCACGGGAAAAGTCCTTCTGAGGTTTGAGCCGCTTCACAACGTGTTGGGAGCCAATTGTCCGAACCTTTAACCGCTGCCTATTAGCTGGAAAACATTGGAAGTGATAATCAGAGGGGGAAGCAGGGGAATGGGAGTAATGGACGCAGGGGGCGGCTGCGGCACGATCACTAGAGGCAGAGCGGCGGGAGGTCTGCATCCAGAGGGGTCGCCAAGGGGGGTCATGATCAACAGGTCATGTGGTTGAGACACACAGAGGAAAGCATAAAAACATATTGATTAAAATATAGTCGTTTTTGTACAGTTTGGAGGGTTTTTAATGGAGGGTGCAGATAAAGCTCTTTAGAAAAATGCACTCACATGTCTGTCAATGCAATATTATGCCCTTTTCCTCATTGACATGTGTTGGCCGGTGTGACTCGCGGCCATAAAAGTGCAGCACACACAACCAGCCGCCCGCTGCGTTCTGGCTCGGTGGGAGTAACAAACAAAGTCGCTATCACTTTTTCGACAACGTGAACGAGATGAAATGAGTAGTTAGAGAAATCAAAGCAAAGCGAACGGGCACTCTGGCCTGTAGCAGTGCGGATTGATCGGAAAGCGAATATAAATTCAGTTTGTTGTGTGCTCTTTGTATCTAGAGAGCTTAAATAGATAAGATAAATAAGCAAATATTCATTTTATGCGGGCTCCTTCGCCGTTGTGCTTCTAAAATCATCGCCGTTTTGCGACTCTGTTTGAGAAACCAAACCAGGCAAGTCAACAGGTTTGTAATATCTTGTGGAGAGTAAATTAGAAAAAACAGATCCTGTTGCCGGTAAACAGACGTTGGGCTGAAACATGATGGGGAAGTGTTTTCACCTCCCGTCTGCTGCCAGGGATTGCACAAACATTGACTTGCTACTTAATGCTGTTTGAATTTAATTAAGATGTAATAATGCAGAATTAAGCATCGGAGGAGGGTGGCGCATGTCAACTAGACGTCATTTGTCGGAGCTTTTCTCACTGCAGGCAAAGCTTTCAGAAAAAAAAAGTTTTTGTGAGTTACGTGATGTGTCTTGGGGGGGGTTATTATAATAAGTGCTAAATGTTCTGTCAAGACTGAGGGCGTTTAACTTTGACATTGGTGCAGCTGTTAATTGGACAGCATCCTCAAACTGGGCCGACCGGCAGGATTTCTATTCATTTACTCGTTGTGCACGCAAGCAGAACGAGCTTTCAACAGAAAAAGCAAGCAAACAAGGAGGCCTCGGCATATATTTCAGCGTATTGTGAAATGCAAAGTCCAGCAGTTGTGATGTGTTTCAGTATTTTGGCTATTGCGCCGGACCTTCATTCACGAACGCTGAGCCAGACGACTCTGTGTTGTAGCATTAAAAGTCAGAAATGAGAGAAAAACATCAGCGAACGCAAATACGTCTGTGGTTCTTGGGAAGTCCCATGCCGTCGTTCTCATGCAGATCATGTCTCCCAGCTCCAAGCATTTCTTATAATAGCTGTTTGCTGCATGAATTCCTTGGACCTAATTGTGTTTTTCGACAACAAGCCTTTGTTCAAAGAATCCTCATTAATGTTTTCTCAGACTATTTGAGATAAAGAAGAGAAAGTTGTGCCCTGAACCCTTTCTGACTGTGAAATCAGCAAAAGAGCATTGTTCCAAACTCCGTATTGATGCTTTTTTTTTCTCTCTATCTGCCCCCCCCACCCCTTCTTTCCTGGTTAATTGTTTGTGAAGAATGTGACCCCGCTATTAGTAAATCCTCAAATCCCCCGCAGGCTCCGAGAAGGAAGAACTCTGGCACGCTAATCCTTATTCAATTGTAACATTTGGAGGCAAGAAAGGGCTGAACTTTCTTCTTCCAAATCCATCTTACTCAGCCGCGGAGAAGCACGCGAGTCCATCCGAGACAAAGGGCTCTGGCGTGCGCTTCCACGGTTTTGCATATTTACACGTTTCTATGCAACATTACGCATAATTAGGTAGCAGTGTTTGTTACGAGACACGTGATTTTTGCTGGAGCAAAATTGTTTAGCATTTCCAGGACTCTTCACTTTGGAGGGTTGCGGCAGAATGCCTCTGGGAGCATTATAGACGCTATTAGAGCGAAAAATCCCATAAGAATGCGAAATCGCATTATCCGCAAGCAGTCAACTATAAACAAATATCGCTTGTGTTCGTCTCTTGATCAACTTTACCCAGTGCGATCCATAAATCCAACCTGTGAGTGTCAATGTGACCAGCCAACCAACACCAAATGAGTCTCAAAACGAACCTACCACTGTTGATATGATGACAGAGCCCCAATAGGAGCAGATTCCATGTAGTCCCCCAGCTGTGACTTTGACAAATAGCCTATACTTACCTACTCCTTATAGGTTCAAATTGACCATAATCAAGATAAATGCTGCTTGCTGGCCCAATTACATCCATATGGCCCGGGGCTCTTTAAGGCTCTCATGTTTTTAGCTTTGCAGAAATCAATAAAGTTATTTATTGTGGCCTTTGCAACCCCCTGATGCTGAAATGTTGTGCGGGTCCATCTCAGGTGGTGGGGGAATGGAATTCACTTTCTCAATAATCAAGTGTTTGACGGACAAATGGAGTTTCCTCCTTATAGAGAAGTAAAATTGGAAATAGTGCAAACTAATAAGACCCAATGCCACTGTGAGAGCGGGGACGTTTTGGTGGAGGAACTTTAGATGGTCCTGAAAAAGAGGTCATAGGCAGAATATCAGGCAACACAAAGATGTGAATTTCACAGAACTTTTGCACTCAGTGTAAACTCTCTATTGATATAAGTATTCATAGTCTAACCAGACTGTTGAAGTAGAGCAAATTTAATCTGATTCTGTTGTCCTCCAGCACTAAATGTCAAGTTATCAGGCCATGTTTGTGGCTCCGTAGAGTGCCAAAGTAAATCATGTTTTCTAAATTTTTCCCGGAAGTGACCTTGATACGTCGGTGACGCATCACAAATTGGTCCCACATTCACCAAACACAATGTGGATTGAGTGAAACACCGTCTGCATCTCTGCAGACGGCTCTGCAGAATGATGTCCCATTTTCCCCCAAAAACTAAATAAATAAAGGGACGCGATACGCAGAGGTTGCATCACATGAGCCACTGACTGACACTCTGACACTCTCAGTTTTGCTCACTTCTCGTCTGTCTTTTGCTGTCGCTCCCTCAGTGTGGGTATCTTTTCCTGGCCAACTCATGACAAAGATTGCTTTCCTTCATTTTGCACTGCTAAAGGTTCAGGGATGCCTGGTGTACTATACTGACATAACCCTGTTTATTTCAGCATCTCCTGGCCTGGTTGCCATGACATCTGTTGGCTACTTCCATCATACACAATACATAGCCTACAGAACAACACTTGTGATATGAATTCTGCTTTGAAAGATTCTGTTCTTATTGTCCCCTCTAGGGTATGAAAGGTGTGTCCAAAATAAGACATTTTTGACTGTAAAACTGGTGGATATCTGAAGCTAATTCGACCTTACTAGCTACACTCACTGCGTTGGAGGTTTTGCTACTGTAGGAAACTAATTAGAAAGTGAGTGGGCCATCATACCTCAGAAATGATCTTTGCTTGACATGACTTTCTTGCTGCATCAATCGAAGCCTCATGCCTGAACTACAGTCGCTCTTTCACGGTAAGTTGTTTTTCACCGACTGAAATGTTTGGTGTCACTCATGCCGCGTTGATCCTTTAAGATGTCAGTCCTGACACAGAGAGAGGGTGAACAGAAGCTAACTAGGCTAATATACCAGCCTGCTGAGCACCGTGTCCTGGGTACACAACAGTGTTTATGATCCACTGGACCCATCTCTTCCCCTGTAAATCTGTCTCCCGAAACCTCCCTGGACATGTCCTGCCAATCCCTTCAGACATGAAAACATATTTCTCAAAGATGGAGGGTCCTACTCAGTATTAAGCTCACAGCCTTGAAGTGTTCATTAGCTAAGGAATAAAGAATATTGAGGGATCTCAGAAGTAGCATTCACCACTTCTTCCCTCACAAGTAATTTCCTTACAGTCCCTAAACAGGCAGAGCCTAATGAAGGTTCTACTCATCTGTTATGATTCCAGCTTTCCCCCCCTTATATAAACTCCATCCGAGCTTGATGTGATGTCCTTTAAAGAGAACCGCTGGTCAGAAGGTTATTTTAATTTCAGACTGGCAATCATCCCACTACATTGAACATATTAACAGCCTCTGCAATTAGAGATACTTTTTTTTTTAGGCTTCAGAGGCCTTAACGCACATTCATTTCCTTAATGACTCTCCTTCCGCTTTCTTTTTCTTTTTTTCTTTAAACAAAACAGGTCTCTGATTATGCACCGACGTTAATATTCATCAGTGACGCATTCCACCTTATTAAGCATTTAGAGTAAACAAACTGCTCAGGATCATTAGTGTTGAAATGTAAAGACGAAAAAAAGAGAGGCATTTAAAAAGGGGGGCCAAAAGGAAATGTGATTGTCTCGCAGCCCCTGATAGATTGTGCCCCAGCTAAGTGGATTAATTATTAAAGTGCTGCTTGGATCTCTTGTGATTTAGCAAACATTAAGAACCTTTATTACCTGCTGTAAATCACCCGGAGTTTATACGAGCTGACATTTTTCATCAACGTGTAGAAACAACAGCGGGGAGAGTCCCCCCACGCACCCACCCACCCCCTTTTATGATGAATTTTCAACAAGAAGACGGCAGCATGTTTAGACTTCCACAACTTTGATTGTCATCTTGGTATTCCGCCGCTTGGTTCCAAGGTCTAAGTCCAATTTACAGCAGCCCAGGATTGTTTTGGAGGTATATCTGGCAAAAGAGCAACTCATATCTCATTCCTTTTAATCAGAGTGAGATTCCTTCCCTGTGGATGTAATTACATGGTTCATAATCCAAACCTGGCGTTGGTGAGCCGGGCTCTACATAACACAACACTTTGTTTCCACCTCACAGACACGCTCCCTGTACCTTGACACGATCATTGTTGAATCCTGATCTAATTATCAACCTCTGAGCTAACTTTTTTTCCCTTTTTTTTGCAGGCCATGTCAGAGCTTTGCATGTCATTACGACTGCAAATATTTACAGGCAGTGAGGATGTGTGTACTGTGGGTATTTTGTCTCCTATATCATTCTTAAAGAGACCGTTTAGGAAAATAGATCAAGGGTGCTATCATTTTGGTGCCAGCTTTGCTTTTAATTCTCAGTTGCACCTTCTTTCATCAACAGGAAAACCTTGAAAAGACATGAGTTTGATACTGATACTTAAATTACACATATTTGATTTAAGCGAAACAGTTTTCATGGGCTTTTAGATTCAAAAAATATGACTTGAATGGATGAGAAAGATGTGCTGGAAAGTTCTGAAAAGGCTCCTGAGGGAAAAGATAATGGAACAACTTCAGAAAAGAAGTTACAAAGAGGAGCATCGTCCCTCATAAAGGATCTATGCAGGCCATTCACGCAACCTTGCAGACAATACAACCCTGACAAGAGCCTTGTTTTTCCCTCGGCGCCTTGTCGAGTCCCTCACGAAACTAAAGTTAATTAGCGACGGCTGATATGATCGGCCGTCTGATCCGCTGCCATTATACCTGAAGTGGAATTGTCGGTCGGGGCGGCCATAAATGAACCCCAGAGATGGATTTTTGCCAACAAAAGATGGAGAACCGCTGTTGTTTTCTCAAGCAAATACAAAGTGAGAAAAAACAAAACAAGAGTTGATCGGGTTTATTTTTAATTAATACAGGAGAAAAAAGTCAAATTGACTGCATTGGCAAATGAAGCCATCGCAGGGAGGGCAACATTAAAGACTTTCTCATCAGCAGAATAATGCCTTTCATCCCTTATCGGTCAGCCCCCCTGATAATTGAAGCCAGTGTACAGTGATTCCTCAAGCAAAACCTATTGTTCGCGACACTCCCCCGTATCCCAGTGAGCAAGGAATGGAATAGGAAATACTGTCATTCCAGCGGAGGAGAAATAAAGGGGACAGCTTAATGGGTTATTTCCTTGATGAAAAAGATGACGATGTGTCAGATAGGCAGAATCGAGATAATTAACTGCAGGCGGATAGGTCAAGGAATAGCCCGGGCGGAGATGTACTGACGGCGGGGAGTATCCTTCCAGCCGACCACGAAGGAAGAGTTACGTCTCCGTGCTGCTTATTACGGGCCATTTGTTTCTCTTGAGTAAAGTTAAGTAAAGCAAGGTTCAGTCCATTGTGAGACAGAGCCAATGGACGTTGTGATTTATTTCTGACGAGATGCCAGGAGGGGGAACAATGAGCTGGAATCTTGCCCTGCTGTGGAGGTAATAAGGGCTTTGGCCCTTTAAGTGGGTTTAAAAAACCCCAGAATTGAACCAATATGTGTGATGGGGCAGACACTCTGGTCACTTCTTCAAGTATCAACATGTTTTCATAGCTGAAGCAGGCATTTCTAGATATTTAGGGGCCCGAGGCAAGTCATGCCTTGGACCCCCCCCCCTCCCTCCTCCAAAAAGTTAACATTTTTCAACTTGGGTGGATTGAAAAATACAGAAAATTGGATTAGTTTGCCTGATGGGGTGCTAATGCGGTCGTATATTCAGCAGTGACATTGCAACAACAACAACAACAATTGCCTAGGGGCCCGGGGCGGGAAATGGGACCCCTAGAGACGGGTTGGTCCATATCAATGACAACATGGGACCACTTAACCTATGTTTTCACCAAATGCTAATCATGTGAGAGGAGTACGCACATAATCAATGCAACGAAATAATTGGGGCATCTTGGGGGTGGGCGCCAAGGTGAGTGTGTAGAAACGCCCCTGCTCACCATGGATGATCAATCACCAAAACTTTCTGTATAAAATCCAGATGCCAATATTACCCACAATGCAACTTGATTACCAGGCTATGAGACCCTGGTGAGTTACCCCAAGGTGCCTCTTGCATAGCGGCTTGCATAGCGTCGTCCTACTGGAAAACTACACAACAGCAGATAGTGCTGTGCACGACTTCTGACCCCGCTGTCAGTCCTGCTCGGGGGAACCAAGGCAACGTGGCCTTTCTCAGCTAAGACGCATCGGAGAGCGGATCTTTTGTTGTTGCTATGGAGGCTCCAGAATGACCGGTTTGTAGTAGTGCACAGAGTGTTGAGACCTATGAGAAGCTTCGGTGATAAAATGGTCTTAATCCCGAGCCAGTGGAAGAAAAAGCTGTTTTCCAGAGATGTTTGCATAAGACTTCCTGCAATAAACCTTCAGAGGGTTGAACCTACCGTCACGGAATCTACAATGTCGGTATGCAAATGTCACATTATCTATCCATTTTCGTGTTGCGATGCCGGTTTATTTTCGGTAAGGTAAATGAGGTTGATGCAGTTTAAATAACAGTCCGCCTCTGTGATATTTAGTCTGGGCAGGGCGGAAAACAAACCAAACAATATAAATGTCACGAGTTGCGAGACGTTTATTCTCATGCGTTGGTTTTTTTAATTTTCCAGTGCAGAAATTCGAACATAGCAGCACTGTAATTTTCCTACTGATGCGCACGACATCTGTGTATTTATACAGCACCTATACTTGCAGTCCAAAGTGAGTCAGAAGAGGATTGGAAACACTCAAGAAAGACCTTGAAAATGAAGAAATAAATAATAAATAAGGTAATAAGAGGCTATGACAACATGTGATTTGAACTATTATGATTCAATATTGAACAAAAATATGACAAATACTTTCAAAATAAAAGCATGAAATAAAGGGAGGAGGCGAAATCTGTAGCTTTTTGCTCCACTGTCGTTAACTTTGTGGCTTTGTTGATGCGGGCTGCCAGCTGAGACGACACTGCAGATGCGTTTAACCTCGTGTTTGGCTAAATCGCTCTCATCACAAAGCCGCCGTGCTCACCATGACAACACGCTGAGGCTGGATGTTTACATGTTCTTCTTTGCACTGATCAAAAATATTCATGCGTTGGCTTGTTACAGGTCAGACTGCAACTGATACAGAGGCAGAATAAGAACACTCCTCAGGTGCAGGCTGCAGTGGGATTTCACAGAAAAAAAGAGTCTAACACAGTTTCTCTCATTTGACGACTTTTCCCCCGTCTCTTGGGGAGTTGTTAGCCGCCATTATCGTCCTAACAAGGCGCCGCGCCTCTCTGGAGGCCCACATCAACTGTGCCGTAATTAGCCAGCGATGCTGAAACACGGACTTACCTCAAAAAGGAGCCCGTGGACTCAGGATCTTTATGTGTCACCGTGGGGACATGCGAGGATGTGAGATTTAAATGATGCAATTTACCTTTCGCAAACTGTCTTGAGTGCTAATTAGGCGGAGAAATGTGAGAGTTGAACCGAGGGCAACGAGAGTTCCACGTGCGCTCCTGCAGCCAAATGTAGGAGAAGGTATGGAATGTGGAGGTTTCTGTATCTTCACACATGCCGGAGTGGATTTGCAGCAAATGAAATCTCTCAGGTTCTTCTTCCAGCACACACAACACACAGTCCCGCTGTGAAATCTCTGCTTTATCTAACATACAAACAGTGAATTTCTATTCATTTTCACTCCTGAAAGTTAGAAAGCAACCGTGTAGTGTTTCCATACAGTGCCCAAAGTCTTGCTGGTCCGACTCTCCAGACCCCCCCTTCGGCCTCGTGTTTACTGCAGCCTCGTGGCGCTCTCTATTTGCGCCGCGAGTGCGAGGCACCGCTGCTGTGGGCTCGGAGGCTTTCTGACAGTCCTGACAGCACCGGAACACGCCTGGAGTGCACAGGTTCTAAAGGAGAAGTTGCGGAGCGGGTGTTACCGGGGTTACGTTGTTGCTTTGCACAGTATTACAATATTACATTTTGCTTTGCACAGTATTTTATATAAGCCAACCTGAGTGAGACTACTTTGGTCTTCTAAGATCTCCCACTGGGATAAATTGACCTCTTTGAGGAGTTGATTGGATTAACAGCAAGTGAGCAATTTCTACCTAACTGTTGAAAAATACATTGTTCCGTTCTTAAAACTGACCATATACTGCATTTTAAATGTTTTTTCCATACACATAAAACTCTGCAGTAATCGATTGTGACAGGAGGTGCGGTTCTTTTTTCGTGACGCTGTAGCTTTAAGACGACAGAGTCACAGGAGCCGGCAAAACACCTTTAACCGGAACGTAAGTAGCCTACTCGGCTTCCTCGGCAGCCTCCCTAACTTCACATCGCGGGGGGAAAAAGGGGCTCATGAAACTGCTCATTTGGAAACTCTTTGGAGAATATAAAGTTTCTTGCTGTCCTTGGTCGGCTGATTTTACAAATGTTCTCTGCTACCTTCCATATCATTCCCTGCCTCCATCCAGCACTCACTGTCCGACCTCCCCTGCACACCCCTCAAGGCTCGCTTCCCGTGAATAACAAACTAGTACTCCAGACCATTAATAATACATAGAAAAACACACAGTATAATGATGCAGCGGATGGTCTCCCTACACACTGCAACCCCCTCCTCCCCTCCTTCCCACCCTCCTCCTCTCCACACCCGCTGCCTATGAGTATCCAAGTTTTAAAAAAAAAAAACTTCCATGTGAAATTCCCTGATTTATTACAGACTGGGAGCAGCAGAAATTGATATGCCCTTCATCTGCTGGGAGGACGTAAAAATATCCCCTTCAGTTGTGCATGATGTGTGAATAAAGGTGGGCTCTGCGGGGCAGGAAGGCGGCCTCAGCCAACCATTAGAAAGTCATTATTACAGCAATGTAAGATTGATCCTTTCCCCAGGACCTTCGGCACGCCTAAACAATTAACCCACCAGCTATTAAATGTTGGCTGTACGGCGGAGTGGCAAATAAATCAGCGCTTTACACTCCTGGATTTGAGATGGCCGAGGACTTTATTAAAGTGGCATATTGAATTAATCTGACATCAAGCATGAGCGGGAGCCTCCGTGGTGGGTTTTACACTATTATGGATCACTGTAATAATGCTGTTTGTTTTATGTCTTTTAGAGAAACCTGCACCTGGATGATGAACAAAATGAGTTCGGTAGTTGTTTATCTTTTAAATAAGGAAGAAATAGTGACCAAAATGGAAGCCAGATAAGGCATATTCCTCACCTTTGACCTCATGTCCGTGCCCGCCGACCTGTCCAGGAGAAACAGGCGATGATAACAGATGGAAGGTCAGAAGGGTGAGGCTGGATGGAGGATAGGTTTCCTGGTTTCTGGGCTTCTGGGTGGAAAATAGCTGCGGGAAGAGGAAGTTGAAAAAACAAACAAACAAACAAACTTTAACGAGACTAATAGACCAATATACCACGTCCACCTGCATCCTCCTGCTCATCTGCACAACTAAGACAAATCCGCTATCGACTGCTGTCTGACTTTTGCCGACTACACAGACGCAAACTGGTGCAAAACAAGAAAACAAAACAAAGAAATAAGATACCAAAATGGGAAAATTGCATCAAAAGACAATAAACACAAAGCTGCAAAAAAAAAAAGAAATATCAGAGATAAAGATGCATTTAAAAGACAATAAGAAACTAAAGCAGAGGAAATAGAGTTAGAGATTAAAAGGTAGTTAAGAACCTGCCTAATTCAAAGCAACAATGTACATTTTTTCAGGCTGAGACTGAGAAAGAGAGAGAGAGAGTTTCATGTACTTCCATTTTTTGCTTGTCATAGCAGGAAAAGCTAATAACATTATCGATCGATTTGTAATGAGAAGATTCCTTCAGC
>CAESWR010001614.1:80422-106874 GCA_903171835.1 Mullus surmuletus | reverse complement strand
ACACACCTTTTCGCCTATTTCTTTGTTGAGCACAGGGGCACCCTGACGTCTTATATACACAGAGAAAATTGCGGTACACAAGGAGTATAACATCAGACGTCATTACTCAATCTTAAAACATGTCTACTGTGGCGAAGAGATTTCTTCAAGAAAACAAGCAAAGAGAATGATTTAGCAGTCGAAGTTAGCTATGTGGTGAGTGAGATGATTGCTGAGGTAAGAAAGCCATTCACAGAAGGGGAGTTTGATAAAAAGTGCATGTTATAGGCTTCAAGTATAGACTGTCCAGAAAAGAAGGCTCAGCTTGGCAACATAAGCCTTTCAGCCAACACAGTGGCAAAACATATTTCTGACCTGTCAGATAACATATATGGTCAACTGCGTGAGAAAGCCAAATGTTTCCTCAGTCGCTCTTGATGAGAGCACAGACAGCACGCTGTGCAGCTCGCAATGTATGCCCGCGGTGTTGATGACAATTTTGAAGTGATGGAGGAGTTGCTGGTCGTGGCGGTAATCCCCAAACCCCCTGGTGGACACCAGAGGTGAGGGGAGCCATCTGGCGGAAGAAGGAAGCTTACAGGTCATGGCTGGTCTGTGGGTCTCCGGAAGCAGCTGATCAGTACCAGTTGGCTAAACGGTCCACAGCCAGGGCAGTTGCTGAGGCAAAAACATTGGCGTGGGAGGAGAGATGGGAGTTTGAGTGTGTCGAGTCCGGTGATGAGAGGATCTCATCCCTGCATTTTGCAGATCATGTGGTCCTCCTGGCTTCATTGAACCACGACCTCCAGCTCTTGCTGGGGCGGTTCGCAACCGAGTGTGAAGCGCCTGGGATGAGAATTAGCACCTCCAAGTCCGAGGCCATGGTCCTCAGTCAGAAAAGGGTGGCTTGCCCTCTCCAGGTCGGGGAAGAGGTCCTGCCTCAAGTGGAGGAGTTCAAGTATCTCGGGATCTTGTTCACGAGTGAGGGTAGGATGGGGTGGGACATTGATAGATGGATCGGAGCGGCGTCTGCAGTGATGCGGGTGCTTAACCGGTCTGTTGTGGTGAAGAGAGAGCTAAACTGAAAGGCAAAGCTCTCTATACGCTACATTCCAACCCTCACCTATGGTCATGAACTTTGTGTAATGACCAAAAGAACAAGACCGCGGGTACAAGAGGCCGAAATGAGTTTCCTTCGCAGGGTGGCCGAGTTTAGGATTAGACATAAAGTAACACCCGGGAGGGGCTCAAAGTAGAACCGCTGTTCTTCCACGTTGAGAGGAGTCAGTCTAGGTGGCATCTGGTAAGGATGCCTTCTGGACGCCTCCCGTCAGACGTGTTCCGGACAAGTCCCACCAGGAGGAGACCTCGGGGCCGGCCCAGGACACAGTTGAGAGATTATATCTCTCGCCTGGCCTGGAAGCGCCTGGGGATCTCTCCGGAGGAGCTGGTGGAAGTGGCTGAGGAGAGGGCTGTCTGGACAATATAGTTGCAGATAGGCAATATATTTGCAGACTGTTTAATTTAAATTTAAATCGCAGATTAGACAAAAAAAATTGTTATCTCATGTAGAACGGGACACAAGTAATAATTTTTCTCCATGATTCAGAGTAGACACAAAGGAATCATAGGCAGCTTTACCTATGCTTCAGCCGTTTCAGTTGAAATGGGCCTCGGCCACCAGGGGGGCCCCAACTCACTGACAAAAACATACATCCAGGACCGAGATGAATATCCCCACAGTGCCAGAGGAGCTCCCCTCTCTTTGCAAAGCTATCGGCAGAGCCAGGCAACCGCGGGAAAATTCAAACTCCAGTGCAGTTCTCCACCCGGCAGCGCTGATGAAACAAAACAGCATTGCTGCCATTTCAAGAAGAGTTTGAGTCTTAACATATTGCCAGGGAAGGGGGGGCAGGCCTGTATGGAAATGTATAGAGTAGGGGTCAACACTATGCCACTAACTCGCAATTGTGAGCCTTTGCTGTCCCTCCACAGCCCTGAGCTTCCCCTGGTCAGCAAAGGGTCATGGGAGGAATGATGTGAAGAGGGATTCATGCTATAACGGTTGTATTTGGGTTTGTTGTTATGTTTAATGTGTTGTGAAGGTGCTGTGTTGAGAGAGAGTGTTTGACTGGTGGGTTTTTTATGTTAAATTTTGCTTGCACGTTACAATCGCAAGCGAAATTTCCCTATACCAGGGGTCGGCAACCTGCGGCTCCGGAGCCGCATGCGGCTCTTTCATCCTTACACTGCGGCTCCGAGTGGCTTGGGAAAATAAATTACAAAAACAAAAGTATTTAATTTAAGTTTATTTTATTTTTGTTAGTTATTTTTTTAGTATTTTAGTTCTAAATTGGAAGATTATTTTGATCTTGAAATATTAAAATATTAATAAAATGAGTATATTTTATTGTTTTTCGTCGCTCAAAATAAACGTCATACTCGCGAAAGCCGGTATTCCCGCCAAAACGCCATCAATTTGTCGCGACCGTCAACCCCAGCAAGGCCAGGTATGGAGAAATGTAAGAAAAGAAAAATATCTGAGGAAAATAGAACATTCAATGATGCCTGGGCAGATTCATTTGCATTTACCTCTGATGAGAGTGGCCTACCAGTATGCCTAATTTGTGGAGAAAAACTGGCCAACAATAAACGGTCAACAATACACACAGAGCCTTTGCTGAAAAATATCCAGAGGGAGAAGAGAGAAAAAAAGCTGTTAAGGAACTGATGCGGAAGGCTGATCTGACGAAAAATCAATTCAAGAAGTGGGTGAAGTCTGCAAATTCAACTACATATGCAAGTTTTGTGGCCGCTCAGGAAATAGTCAGGCATGGAAAACCGTTCACAGATGGAGAATATGTGAAAGAATCATCCCTTAAGATTTCAGAACACCTATTCGCGGACTTTAAAAACAAGCATGAAATTGTGCAGAAAATCAGAGAGATGCCTCTCTCTGCGAAGACCGTCAAAGACAGAACCATAAAAATGGCAGAAAATATCACAAAACAGCAAATTAAAGACATCAATTCAGCTGCAGCGTACTCAATCGCCTGTGATGAGTCCAAAGACAAAAGTGATATTGAACAAATAGCGCTGTTCTGCCGATATGTGAACTCTGCTGGACCACAGGAAGAAATGGTTGAGCTGATACCACTAAAATGCCAGACACGAGGGGAGGACGTCTGTGAGGCTGTGCTTGAGTGTTTACGAGCCAAAGAAATAAAAACAACCCACCTGGTGTCAGTGGCTACCGATGGGGCACCGAGTATGACTGGAGCGCACACGGGCTTTGTGGCGTTGCTGCAGAAGTCACTGGATAGAAAGCTGCTGACCTTTCACTGCATCCTGCACCAAGAGGCATTGTGCGCGCAAACTTTTCCTCCAGAATGCACAGAGGTCATGAATGTTGTAATTCAGATTGTCAATAAAATAATGGCAAAAGGTTTAAATCACTGCCAATTCCGTGCGTTACTGGATGAGGTGGAGAGCACGCACTCTGATCTGCTGCTGCACAACAGAGTCCGGTGGCTGTCCAGAGGAGAGGTGCTGAAACGTTTTGCTGCATGTCTGGAAGAGGTGAAAACTTTCATGAGCAGCAAAGGACTCTCCTTTCCTGAGCTGGAACAGCCAGAGTGGCTGGAAAAGCTGCACTTCATGGTGGACATGACAGCGAACCTGAACACGCTGAACACAACTCTTCAAGGGAGAGGAGCCACAGCGCTACACATGCTGGAGGAGGTGTTGGCGTTTGAGCGCAAACTGACAGTTTTAGCCAGAGATTTACAGAGAGGCACACTGTCTCATTTCCCCTCTTTAAGGGAGTTCAAACAAGATCACAAGCTGATCAATTCAGAGTATTTGCAGTCTGCAATCACCACAATGCAAGCATCGTTTGGGAAACGATTCCGTGAGTTCAGAGAGGAAAAAAACACATTGTCCTTCCCCGTCACTCCCCTGAACATCGATCCATCCCTGCTAAATGTGACTGCATTTGCAGGTGTAAGTCAACCTGATCTGGAGCTGGAGTTGGCTGACATAGCTGACAAACACATGTGGGTGTCCAAATTCAAACGCTTGACAGAGGATCTTGAAGATGTTGCCAGAAGGCCACTCTTGCGCAGAATCACAAATGGAGTGATATTGAGAACCTTCCAAGACCGGACAAACTCGTGTTTGAAACCTGGAATGCCATCCCCGACATCTACATGAACTTGAAGAAATATGCCTTTGGAGTCCTGTCGATCTTCAGATCCACATATGTATGTGAGCAGCTATTCTCCACCATGAACTACATTAACAACAAACACCGCTCACGCCTCACAGATGACAGCTTACAGTCCTGCGTAAAGATGAAAGTGACTTCGTACAGCCCGGATTTGCAGACACTGTGCACAGAGGTTCAGGAGCAGAAGTCCCATTAACCAGGCAAAATAAATATTTATGCAGATATTTGGCAAATATTTATTTTTCATTGTTTAGTGACACAGTGCTTTTTTTCCCAATTAATTTTTTTAATTCAGGTCAAGGCTCCGCTACATGCCCTGAAAGCCCAAAGGCGATATAAGGATGATGGCTCACGGCATTTTTTTGCTTTTGTTTGCTATATGGATAATTTAAGTTCAGCTTTTTAATTTATTTGAAAGAGACATTCAGACATTGTTATTATTTTTTCAAGAATTCAGAATGTTCAAAATGTGTTCATTACAGATGTGCAGCCTTTTGAGTTTGCTGAACAGCACCTCCTACAGGTCCTCGGGGCCCTAGTTGTTGTTGTATTTTCCCTTCAGTGCAGCCATGTGCAGTTCTCTCTATTAAAAGAAGGAAAGGAAAAGAGAATAAAAAACTTTCAAATGAAAATCAGTCTCCTCCTGTTCTTAATTTCCATCTTCTGATGTTAACTGTCTGCCTTACGCATAGCGAGGGCAGAACAACAGATAACATTTAATTTTCTCTGTAGCATTCGTGGATTTCATAAGCAACACACTATAGTTGTTTATACAAAGTTGTGTAAAGGTTGGTTAAGAAAAAGCAATATACGTAATATATATGTGAGGAACAAAAATGCCTCTTCATAACATAAGTTAATTTTTTAATTTATAAGCTTTGTAAAAAAAAAACTCTAAATAAAAAACAAAAAACAATCATTTAAAGGGATAGCTCACCAAAAAATTAAGATTCAGTTATCATCTACTCACTCCAATGAAACAATCAAAATATCATTGATTTACTTATTTATTTTTTCAATTGCACAGAATTGCTCGAGGTTCAAAGTCCATTCCAGTCAGGACCACTCAAAAACAATACTTAATTAGCATGCCAAGGCAACTTCATAACCATACAGTTTGATTTATATTTTAGTGATATGACTGTTTTGGGTTCTTGGCCCTGCTCAGGGCAATGGGATCTCCCTGCCCTTCCATACATCTGCATCGGATGCACATTGGCAGTGAGAGCTGTAGCAGCACGGAATCTTCCTATAACAAGGCAAGCAACATTGGCACGGAGAGACACTAAACAAGTCAGAATATAAGGAAGAGCAGAGGTAGCTTGACCACTGGCTCAACTGAGAATCCTGACAGAATTTATGGTAAATTGAAATTGACAGTTACTATGATTAAAATGTCAAAAGAGTATATTACATATACACACAAATGTATATTATCCTATACCAGGATGAGAGAATGAGCTACTATCACTGAAGACAAAGTTGCGGTGTTTCCAGCAGCACAGTTGTTAGTGTTCTAAAATACACTGCACCCTCTCACAAGGCAAAAAAGTAAAATGCACTACCACAGAATCTGCAAACATAGCCATTGGTGTCTGCTCATACTTGAAGATGCGAGCCTTTTTTCACTTCACTGATGGAGAGGTCATGATACTGAGATGAGCCTAACAACAACAGACAGATTGAAGTGATTTTTCTGACTGAAATCTCCTGGCATGGGAGGAGCAGTCGGAGACATATCACAACCTATCACATCTCCATCCATCTAATATCCACCCTGAATCATCAGTGCCACCCCTTGAGGAATTGATTGTGTGTGTGTGTATGTGTGTGTGTGTGTGTGTGCATGAAGCTAATGAGTACAACATCAAGCATGTCTGATGCCTTCATGTGTGGCAGCACCTGATGCTAATGTTTGTGACTATGTGTGTGAGTGCTTACACATCTGTGTTTTCATGAGTGTATGTGCATTTAATGCTTGATGTTTTTCTGTGTATTTTCTGGGTTGTCTGTGCCAAGCCAGCCTCAATCAGACAAATGTTTGGCTTCTAATGAAATAAAGAATCATACACATTGTTAGAAAAAAAGAAAATCATCTTCATTTGTGTTCAGTTCTGTATGTTTATGCAGCGGAATTAGTTTTGCAGTCTGTTTTGTGCTGCAAGTTTAGCATCACAGATGAAAGCGATGTAACTGAACTGACACAGCAGATGTAGTCATTAACTGTATTTACGTATATGCACTTCTTTAACCAGATATTTACTCAGAGTTCTCTCTGAGTGGCTTTACTTCACTCACTGCTACAATGCAGGATTCAAACCTTCTCCTCAGAAGTTAGGGGCTAAATGTTTTCCTGAAGCACTTTGACATCCAGGCTGGGATCAAGCCAGTAACTTCCGGTTACATGATGCGCACTCTACCAACTTAGCCATGCTGTCCCCTGGTAAATTGTAAGTTCACTCTACCTATGCTAACAGATATTATGTCGTTATCTATACTCTAAGATCATCTAAAATGTAAATGGTGGCTAAGCATCTGTAGTACATTGAAGCAGTAAGTAATAAACCCACTTATTTGGATGCCTGTTCATGTAATTGGTGTGAATTTATTTCCCAAATGTTTCTTTCAATAAAGCCAACTCAACTACTCATTCTCTTCACAAAATCACAACCTGCCACACAGTCCTGCAGCCAAATTATCATCAGCTCAACAGCTGTCAAAGTTAAGAAATATCTGTATCTCCACTGCACTCAGCTGCCCACTTCCTTCCCATCTCCACCCAAAAAGAGTTGACAATATTTGTCTGTAAGGAATATATAAAACAGGATATCTGAAATAGTTAAAGATGAAACAGATATCTAGTTGAAGAAACCTAACCACAGCATCGAAAGACGATGATAAGGATGTATAAAGAGCATGATGGAAAACACAACTTTAAACTGTGTAGTGATACTTATAATATCAAAATAGAAAATCAGATGAGGATGATTTAGTGACCTCAATTTGTAAAGGTGCTGGCCCTTGATCAAAGAAGCTTAATGAAGATTTATACATCTGTGTACAGGGCAGCATTACAAGGTGCACAGTCCAGATGCAACAGTAAACACGTTGATAAAATGCACATATGTATAATGAATAATAATACAAACATTAAACTGTCAGAATTTTTTTCCCACCTATATACCTCTAATTTCATATAAGCTGCCATCTATATACTCTCTGATGTAGAATGTTTTTGATCTAAAAAAAATGAAGACATGTAAAAGCATTTCCTTTAAAGAGGCTGTGAGAAGGCAGTTTTACTTTAAAAGTTGAAAGCAAAACTAAAAACATACAGCGACTTTCCGACCGATTCAGCAAGAATGTTATTTTCAAGAAAATCTAGTACAGAGGCTACTCACATCAGAAAGATTGTCAGTAAGAATTGAAAAATTCCGCCTTCATACAATTCAGTACAATTCCAACTTGATGTAGGTCATCTGGGTACTAGAATACTTCATTTCTAGATTACTTCATGAAGATAAAGGGATTCTGTGTCACAGAAAGAACTCAGAAGACATTAAAGAAGCATAAAGTGGGAGAGAAACCATATTATTTGTGTCATTGCTATCTATTCTAATTACCTTGGTAATTGATTGTGGCACCTATTTAATATAATTTACTTGACCGTACTTGATCGGTGGTGTTGCCGATTTATCATGCCCATTATCTGAACAAGAAGCAAAGCATAGCTTGAGACACCATTGAACGGATAGAACAAACTAATGGGGAGGGATGAATTGTGATGTCATGAATCACTATGGTTGAGATATGCAAAGTGTGAAAAACATTTAATTGGATTATATAGTATATATGTATATATGCAGTGTAGATTATGAGGGCATGTAAAAACAATAGAGGAGTAGCTCTCTCGTCAATTCTTTTGATCCGAAATGCTGGTGCTCTAGTGTGACATCTGGTGCACTTCGGTACGTCAACAATCAACAATCAGATTTATACATTTTCACCCTAGAAGCCAAATATTTTCCTTTGGGAGCGATCCTTCATGTTAACTCATAAAAAATCTTTCGTCTGATATACTCATTTACATAACAAGTAAATGCACAACATCTGCTTACAACATTCAGCCAATATTGTTTCCCAGTAAAAGCTGAGTCAGTGATACTGTGGACATCTACAGTATAAGGTACACGGATATTTCCCATGGCCTGAGCTGCAGAGATTCTACCACTATAGAATTCATATCTGCTGTTGTCTACAACCCTTCAGTACAAACATGCTACACATTATAACATACCTAAAGGTTTTCTCCGTATACCTTTAAAGCAAAGGTGGGCAATTATTTTGTCTGAAGGGCCACATTGGGTTTTAGATCTTGATGAACGGGGCCGACCAGGTGGGGCGGGAATCTGAGCCCAAAGGAGGATTGGAGGTTAACTCAAAATGGTGCTTGATCGACTATTGCCAAAAAAAAAATATTTTGAAAAGCCTGTAAATTGGTCCAACTAGATGGATGGATAGATGATGAAGCTCCAAATGATGTTTGGCTCCACCTTCTTGAGAGGACATGTTAGCATGCTAGGTGAAGGAGGGGTCTGACACTTTCTCTAACCAATCAAGCCGACAACCTTCTTACTTTGGCTTATGGAGAAATTATTGTGAAGGCTCTGCGGGCCAGATTGAATAGTTCATTGGGCTGCATGTGGCCTTAGTTTGCCCACCTCTGCTTTAAAGCCTAAAAAAGTTAACAAATATTCAGAACTCAACAAACACATTTATTTCACCTAACCAAATTGCAAGTGAAAATAAAAGTTACTTATATATTCCTTTCACACTGTAATTTGTGAGGGCTGCGTGCAAGCAGCAACCTTCCAGTCTGGCGAGTGAAGCCAATCCGGTTGACCGGTTGGCCTGTATTCAGAACAGAGCAACTGCCATTGCAGAATTGAACATGTTTACAGCCTGGTTTCAAGAACTTTTTTGGTCTTATTTCATAAATACAACCTCCGTGCACGCTGTGAGGGGGGGTGAAAATAATTCTAGGACTTTAGTTTAAGATAGATTAAGTTTAAAACTCAGTATAAATAGGGTGGGGCTGGCAGAAGCTCTACCCTCCTCTGCCCCACAGTAACAAAGGGCGGAACATTCAAGAGTTCTAACCTCAAATTATTGGTGAGTGACTTTTTTCATATCTCCAGCTCTAACCGGGAGGTTTGAGTGTCCAAGCTCACCATACGGGACCTGTCAGCAAGGAGTCTGATGATTAGCCACTAGTAAGCTCCGATGCTAACGGCAGCATACGTTGTTAGTATGCATATGTTCAGGGACACGGAGAATACCCACCACATTAGCATTTATACTCTTGTGATTCTGAGTGTGTTTTAACTGTGGTGCCTGATAATAAAGAGCTGGTATGTTTGGTAACAGCAGAATAAAGTGAGTGTTTTCATTGGGGCCGATCTAAGTGTTCGTTAGCCACAGATATCAGCTGTGACACTGCAGTCAGTGTATTACCCACATAACTCATGAAAAACTACGATTACATTACAACAGCATTTCCAGGTATAGATGTCAAAAAAATACTATCCCTGTAACCGATTTAGTGCCTCAAAAACAAATAAGAAATGCTTCAGAAACAGAGTATCAGAGGAGTGAGGGAACTTGGGGCAAGTGAGGATTCTCCGACTTTCCTATGTATTTGAGCTCTACGGCCACACAAAAAACATCCTACCAATAGCTATTCAAGATTGCTGGCATTGGGTCGGATCACAGCGGAAGTCAACTAAACAGTTTATGACAAGCAGACAACACATGGTATGCACTACGCAGCGCCAAAGGAGAATTTTTGCTGCAGCAAAGAGAAAAAGAAAGGAGTCTGTGACACAACACATAAACCAACTACAGAAACAGCATCTGCAGGATGAAAAAGCCAAGCTCTTATATGTGTAGTAAAATGATGTTTAACAAAACTCTCAGAACATTAGTTGGGCCGCATCACTTCTCTGCCGGACTTCTCCGCCTCGCTCATTCTCCAAGCTGTTCTCCAGCCTATTCGGTGCAACTCACATTCTGAGCTTTTTCTTACACATTATGTTTCAATACAACACACAAGGTTGTGCAATCTGCACTGGGTTGCGTCCTCTTCCCTCTCTCTCATCCAGAACAATGCAACGCTAACGAGTGGACAGGTTTTATGACAACAGGCTGCAGGTGTCATACTGCTCTGACAAGAGTGAGCGCTTACAATCAACAATAAGTAAAACTTCGGGTCAGCGGTTTTAAGATCGATAAGATACACTAGTGTTGATGTTGGATCCCACAGACACTGAACAACTGGCATAACATATAAAACGGTGACGTGAAGCCTATTAAAACTTCAGTCAGGAAAACTGCCCCTATGCATGCTCCACAAGCTCGCTCAATGTCTTCACCCAATCACAACCTGCCAGCTAATCACTGCCAGCCAATCACTCACACATGTCAAAGTTTAAAATGTCCCACTCTTCTCTTTCAGGTAGCTGCCATTTCATATTTCACAAAACATTGTTGTAAAACATCATATCTGCACTTCTAATCACCCATGTCCTGCTTCTTTGTAACTCTGAGCTGGATCTTAATTCTTCCATTCAGTCTCATTCAAATATCAATGATGGTGCTAACCATCTGATTTATATGATTGTGGTTGACTTATTGATGTGATATGAATTTTATTTGAAATTGGACATCCCTCACAAAGTTATGCACTATTCACAAGCACCACAAACAGGTCCTGTGTGATCAAAGCTCTGCAAAAACAGCCCTCTATGTTAAAAATATGCATAAAATGAATTGAGGCATTTTTACCTCGCTGCATCCCCAAACAGAGCACATTAATTAATTAATTAATGCCTGTCATCGTAAAAGTAAAGCACATAAACAGAGGGAAACAACGATGGCTTGTACCACGAGAGCTTTAGAAATATTTGATGGTAGTAAAATTACTCCGGCTTAAAAACTATACAAATATGTTTCCATGTAGGAAATATCATTTCCGAGGAGTTCACTCATTGTCAGATTTGTCCTACCTGTTTGCTGATAATTGTCACACACATACATTATAATTGTTTATTAGACTGCCCTAAAATTACTCTGGCTTAAAACCATACAAATATGTTTCACATATAAAGGTTCTTTGTAGGAAAGATAATTTCCAAGGAGTTCATTAACTGTCAAATTTGTCCAACCTGTTTTTGCTGACAATTGTCACACACATACACTGTAATTGTTTATTAGACTGCCCTTCACCTTTGCTTTGAACAACACCTTCATCTAAATAACATTGCATTATGCACATTCTCCCAGTTAGAGATATGCAATAGTACATCTTTCTCCGTCTGTGTTACAACTAATACCACAGTTGAAGAATCCATTCTCAGCTCTGCATGTCTCTGTTAATTTGTAAACATGTCATTCCAGTTTAGTTTAGATTGTGACCCTGTGAGGAACCTGATATTAAAAACAAGGTCATGCATCTGAATACATTGAGTGTACCTTTTGGGATGCATTTAGTAAAAAAAAAAAAAAAGGGAGTCAAGTCATTCTGGTGTAAAACCTAACTACATACTTTTGTGAGCTCAAGTGGTAGCAGTTTATTTCAACCTAGCATATTTCCCATGGTGTTGTTGCTCTGTGCATCATGTTAACCTTGCTCTTCTTAATCAAATTAACCTCATGAAACAAGACCATGGCCATGATCTCAACTCAGAATCAGTTATAGAAAGTACCAGTTTCCCTGAAAGGAATGGAGGAATCCTAGTCTAAGCAAGATCTAATCTGCAGCCTGGACTGGTGTTTTCAGTGTTGGCTGATATTTTTTATCAAATGGGCTCTTGGTTAATTTGAATAAACCATGTAATTCAATGTAGAATGAGAAATTCCGTAGCCCAGTATAGCTGAAAGATCCTTGTTTCATTCCACACTTTGTGACTATTTGACAATGGAACTCTTCATTGAAGTTGTCTCCTTTCTGTTGTTGAAATGTTGCATAGTCCAATAAATAGGGTAACAATATATCTTTTCTGTAAAATTCCACACAGAGAGCAAGGGTTCACACAACTCTTCCAATGTTATTTGTTGTTTTGACTGAGTTCTTTCTGCAATAGAAAAATATTGCCATGTTAGCTAGTTTCATCCTTAAAATGTATTTGATTCTTTATAAATCAAAAACTACAATCATTTCCATAATAATCTGACTAAAATCTGCTTGTGAGGAAGCGCAACAGCATCAAACTGGATTTGGATAATGGTCTTGTAAAGGTCATTACTGGATGGAAGGTAACATTACCCTGTGCCTACCGTTGTACAGACTCTGGTGGTGGGGGGTCATCTCCTCTCCCCTTGCCCTCCTCTGCCCCCCATCCCTGCCAAGAGAGGCACTGCCATATCTCCCCTTGCTGTGTTCTGTCACCAAACTAGGCTGATAGTGATGCTGGTGCCTTATAGGCTCTGGACTCCCGACAATGACTTGCCCTTTTTTCAAATACTCAGGTGTCCCCATCGCCACCTGCTCGGGGCTCTGACTACCTGTCTCCAATGTGTTAACTTGACAGCGTCTCTGACTCAGCTCTGGGCTTGACTTGTTCGAGCCCTTCCCAGAGCCTGCTGATGCTTGTACTGAAATAAGTAGCTGTTTCTGGACTAGTAGGTCAGAGCTAAGGGGTTTAGGGTGGGCGTCACATGCTAGCTTGGGAGGAGACTTGCTGTG
Source organism: Mullus surmuletus (assembly GCA_903171835.1). Lineage (NCBI taxonomy): Eukaryota > Metazoa > Chordata > Actinopteri > Syngnathiformes > Mullidae > Mullus > Mullus surmuletus. The sequence goes on along the minus strand of CAESWR010001614.1, from coordinate 93,924 downwards.
TTTCTCTGGGCCATGTCCTCGTAAGCTACGTGGGTCCAGGTTGGTAAGGGATCCTCCCCGGGGACGACATGGCTGGGGGAAGGTATGGTACTCTGGGGTGCAGCTGTGCCTCCTGCCAGTGGATTCACACACATCTCCTGGTCTGTGTGGATGGTCCAAGGACAGATATCTTTCTCCAGGGCCAGCAGGAGTTTGCTTGTGGTAGGGGTTATCAGGGCTATCTGTGCTTCCTGTGCTCGAGGTGCTGCTTCCATCACCAACATCTCGCAGAAAACCAGAAGGAGGCCCACCTCCCCCCAGCTGAGACAGGCTGCCATGACTGTCAATTGAGGTCCGACAGCCAGAGCTTCCTTGCTCATTGACGCCAACTCCCCCTCCATCTGCAGCTAATACCTGCTCCTCCTCCAGCATGAGGCACACCTCCTTCAGCTCAAGGTTCTGCCGGATAACCTCTATTTGCTGCTGCTCCAGCTCCTTCAGCTTCTGTAGGTAAATGGCAACTTCCTTCCTCATCAGGCTGGCACTATAGCGGCCCAGGCGCTGCCACTCCCGCAACACCCGCTTTCCCTTTTGCCGATCATCATCTAGGAAGCAGCACAAGTCCCGGAGCTCCTGGTTGTCGTCCTGCAGTTTCTGGTTCACATCCTGCTTTTACAAAGACACGCAAAGGGGTGATCAAAACACTCACGGCAGGAAGAATGATTGCATGCATTTTACTTTGGAAAAAAGGCCCGCGAATTAAGTGGCAAAAACGCACAAAGCAAATGTATCATGATAATAAGTTGCAGTCTCTTACGTAAGGACATGGAATTTTTTAAAAATTGGTCTAACATCAGATGATTTCATGAAAAATACATTCATGTTTGCTCAATCATTTGGAGCTTTTCATCTTTGTATTTATTAAAACTATCTATCATTGCAAACTATTTTACTTGCATGTAATTACATAAAATGTAACCGTTATTAATTTACAAATGCATTATTGTGGTGACAGTTTCTTGGTGACCATTTTGACGAACTGCAGATATGCAGCTCTACAGCTGTGATTTAAAAAAAGAAAAGAAAAAAGAAAAAGAAAGAAAGATCTTTCCTGCTAATCACAGTGAGTTACAGTCTCGATGTCTCAGCAAAACCCAGTGGCCCTCCCCGTTATACACCGGCTCTCCCACCTCACCTTCAAACTCCGAATCTCGTCCAGGTGCTGCTGAAGACGCCGGTTCACCTCCCGCATCAGATTGCCGTGCTCCACCATGACGCTTCTCTTTTCTGCTTCCGTCCTCCGCAGCCGCCGCACCAGCTCGTCTTTGCCCCATTTGTGCATCTCCTCGTCAGGTATCTTGGATATGTCGTCCGCCTGTTTCCCTGCGCTTTTGGACGCATCTGTTTGGTGTGCTGCGTCCCTCTCCATCCTCTTCTAACTCCGATGCAGGTTGACGCTGAGGGGAAAGTTCGACGTTTTGCTCAATACAAAATGCCAAACCAAAGCACAGACACCCGGGACAACCCGCACCCAAGCGATACTCGGGTCCCCCACCTACCCACCCTCTTTGGTCTGTGGAATTACATCGCTTTCACTTCGAGGTGTGCGGCTCTCCCACGCCCATGCTACAGCTCCGACATCCACCCGCCGCTGGTCCACTATATCCCCGCTGCAAGAGCATCATCCTGCGCGCTGCGTCGCCCTTGGCCGGCTTTTGCGGGGCACTTTCTCTCCAGATGCATGCCGGCCGCCATGCACGCTGCCTCTGCTGAGAGCTCGCTAGCGGAGAGGGAGAGGAGAATTAAGGGAAGGGTGCCTGAGGAGAAAAGAGTGATTCCCTGCTACACTTCCTTTCCTGGTGCGCCCTCTACTGTTGGGCATGACGTATTGACGCACTGCTGCAAAGACTGAGATTGTAAAGGTTTACGGATTATCTCCAAATGCGACCACGCATTAAGGTTTTATGGGAGTTCGGTTTCAGTTATTTTACAGGTATCTTAATTTAAAAACCGCCATACTGTGCATCCTCTACATCTCCATAAGATGCTCACCCTAATTATCAGGTACATTTGGAAACCTGCTGCACGAGAATATCTTTGGGTCTTTTGGTCATACTGACTAGACTTCCTTTAGCCTTGTATGTCTTTGATTTTTAAATGTAAATTAAGTGAGTGAATGAATGATGTCAGCACAATGTGGATTTTAATAAGAAGCGCTGTCATTGTGAAGCCTGATCAACAAAACATAATGTGCTTGCTTTTTAAAACCATTGGGGGAAAAAACAAAACTTTGGATCCATCGCTGTATATGTTTCAGTTTCAGGCATTTTCTTTTTATTGTTTTGCAAAAGTCACATTCCAAGAGCAATCTTCGACAGTTCCCATGTTTGCAGTAACATGTAGATAGATGGATAGATGGATAGATAGATAGATAGATAGATAGATAGATAGATACTTTATTGATCCCCGAGGGAAATTGAAAGCCAGTGGCAGCACCAAATAAAACACAACACTCATGCCACAAACACTGTGGCAATACTTAAACTAAATAATAATAAATAAAGTCTAGAAACATAATATACAAATGCAAATGAAGGCAGTAGTGCAATTAACTGGTAAGTAAGTATGGTTGACAATGTCTTTAATAAAGCCATTTTCAATTAATATTCCTGGGAAATGGGTGCTCAAATTCATGAATACTACAAGTGTGTCTACACACTGACCGCTTGTGCCTTTGCTATGGAAAATCAATTGTATAGAGTACCATGGCAATGTTATATGAAACCAGCATGGCTACTGACTATCACTTAAAGGCCAAACATTTACAGTGAAGGGATCACCAGTGAAAGGAAATAACAGTGTAAAAAGATAAAATACATATCATTTTGTTTGCAAAACCGCAGCAGCACAATCGAAAGTTTTTGCCGACACAAACCAGCACAAACGAACGGCACCATTCCGGGTCCATTTGGAGCAAATGGGGGCTGGGTGAACTCTGGATGACCTAAAAAAATATCTTTAATAACTAAAAAACGGTAGCAGCACAAACGAAAGTTTTTACAGCACAAACCAGCACAAATAAAGCATAAACGAAACAGACTATTTTCCCGAAATTTTGCGTGGGGTAGGGGGCCAGGTTCACGCAGGTTTTTCACACCTTTCACCAGAGGAGGGGCAAAGTCATTGTTTTGCAGGTCCCATTAGTCTCAAGTCTATTATCTGGCAGTGAAAAAAATAGCAGGGTAGAGTAGAGTAGAGCTGGTACTATGTGGTGGGAATGCGTCTATATAGATATAGAAACAATAATAAACTTTTTTTCCCCACACAAACATAGCACTTTAGCTCTCAGTGTATCCTCTTTAGTGCTGATTTTTTCTCTCTGGTGTCCACAGTAAATTCCCATTCCCTGTGACAAGGTATTCACTACATTTAGACTCTTCTTTGGATGTAGGGGTGCAGTAGAGGCCCAAGGAAATCCTATACCCCCTTCTTGAATTTTCAAGTGCATGCCCATTGGTTGTTTATATTAGCTATTGCCAAAGGCCAAGCCACCGGCTCACCACTTTAGTCTTGTAACACCCACAAACCCCCACTTGTGAGGGCCAGATTAGTCAATTGTACAGCAATGTTTTATGTTGTGTTGTCATTACTTCCTGTCTTTTTCTATGTACAATTGTTTGGGCTGGTTCACTTCCTGATGTAAACTGCATCTTTGAGTGTTGCTTGGGTCAAATTGACCAGTTTAACAAAGGTGATGGCCGTGTTACACTATCATTAAAAGTATCCTGCCCACAAATAGCCTTATGAATTTGAGGGTCAAGTATTTGCTCAGTCTTGTTGAGGATTGTTTTGTTGCTCCCTTTGAAATGTTTTCTGATGATTCAAGAATGAAGGATCAATTGTTGAAAGTTGTTGAGCACAGAGCCAGTTTTAAGGATACGTGATAAGAAATGTTGCTGTCCCTTTGGATTTTCATAATCGTGTGCTGTCAGTCAATTTCCCAATATTTTCCTCTTGCAGATTAGATTAAACAGCAAAGGACTCATCTTTTCTGTGGGGTCCGTGTTTCTGACAGTGAGTGCAGGTAGAAAAGAAAAACAAAACCCATCTAATTATTAATGTGCAAAACATTACATATACATATGATAGTGCCATACAATTTATAATGGCATTTCATACTACACATTTTATTTAAGTCAATCTGTTTTTCATCTCAAATCGATGGTTTATAGTTAAAGGTCATTAAAAGTTTTTTTTGACAGAGATATCCTCACTGATGATTTGAAAGGTTGCTATAAAAAGGATAGAAAGTTTCCATATAGTCCTAATGTTACTGAGATCATAGACTCACTCATTTACATTTCTCTGTTTAGGTCATGGGAGTTCACCTCAACAAGTGGACACTGGACAGGCGCTTGGGTCTCACATGTCTCGTCTCTACTCTGTCTTCCCTGTTTCTCTTGCATAACATCTTCACCTTTGTCAACCTGCCAACCTGCTGGGACAGCTCCCACACTCTTGAATGCACATAAAAGTTTTATGTGTGTTTTGCACAGCCTCACTCTAGAAGCAGTGGTTGCAAAGTATCCCAAAGACAGATGTTGGTGTCGGACAACAGAAATACAATTATAAATTGTCAAAATGATTTGCATCTATTTTCATACACAAAGCGGATTCCCTCTAATTCCTGCTTTTTGAGAGATCTTGCTGGGTTTTTCGCCTGCTTTTTCGTGATGGAACTGTCGATGTCTTTGTGTAAGATCTGTAAGATCAGAACGCACAGTTCTGAGCTCATTCTCCAGCCACTGCTTAATACGCAAAGTATGACTTATTTTGAAACCCATATTTATATTTTAAGTTTCATCTGCTGATCTTTCCATAGAGGAAATGTGGGTTTTAACAACTCAATCAAAGAAATAAATATGAAAGCTTTTTGGTACATACAGCGAGAATAACATTTTGCCTGTGTTTCATGGAAATGAATTTAGCTCAAGGACGCATTGACATTGTCAGGTGTATAATATGATCCGTTCTGCAAATTAAGAAAAATGCCATTATTTTCATAAATGTTCCAGTTTTGGAGGTTGTTCAGGAAATTGAGATGAGTCAAGTTCAAAAAGCATGACAACCATTGTTACTATTTTTTATTTTGAAAATGAATGACCTTCGTGAAAGTTTTTTTCCTTTTTCTTATGTAGTTTTTACTGTAAATACCCTAGATGTCCTTTTTGTTATTCATTCATGTGCACATTCCCTCGGGTTTATATTCAGAGCTAATGTCATGGAAATTCACGGAAGAGAGAATACTCATCTGCATCTACATGCAGAGCAAGAACAGCTTTCTGAAAGTGTTTTGTTTTGTTGAATTTGTTATTTGCTTTGATTTAGATGCACAAGTTGTGGATGTCAGGACCCTCAGCTAGTTTCACACGGGAGACCACTGCTGTCACTGTTTCTCCACCACCAAATGCATGCTGATTACATGGATTCATTCCTTGTAAAATGAAGCATGCATTTAATTGTCAAAAATTCAAAAGTGCAACTAATATTTGTTGTAAAAAAAAGTGATGTTTGAAGTTTTGATGCAGGCATCAAAACTGGCTGACCACAAATAAGTAATGGCCTGCTATTTTTTTTCTCTTTTTAAGATAGCCTATTGACTAAATCAACTCGAACACTTGTGTCTATTTCAAATACTGTTTGAAATAGACACGCTTTTCACTTGAAATGTTTATTTTGTGCTTGGAGACCTAAAATGTGCTATCTGAGCCTTGATAAAGACATTGTAAATAAATAAATAGATAAAGACCCTTGAAACAAGTTTTTTGTTTGCCTTCCAACAAACATGAATGTAGAAAGTTATTTAGAGGTTTATGCTCATACTCATATCAGTGTACCATAATCACTGAATGAGGTCATTGGCGTGTGTACATTTTGACATATTTACGTGAGTTATTTGGTTAAAAAGTTCGAATTGTATTTCGGTGATGGATTCTATTAAGAATCAGACTACGAATTAGTGGGGGGGGGGGCTGTTTAATGTTAGACAGTACCCTGCCTTTTCGATTGTCGGAGCAGCTCAGCCACAGGACAGTTGTACATGATAATATTGCACATATTTTCTTGCATATTTTTTTTCTGAACTACAATAATGTTTTGATTCATCTACCCACCTGTCCGTAATTAATTGCCTGCCCACAGTGACATGAGAGATGAAATATTTTTTTTTGAATTCTCAACTCTTTTATGCTTATGGGCATTATGATCCACTGCATTTCATCCCTTCTGCTTACCATGTACATCGCACGCCCGCAGGAGGCGCTACATTTGTTCTGAAATACACCTATGATATAACACAACCCGGGTGTCATTAAACACTGTGTCTATTTTAACTCGTGGTTGTAATATCTGCACGCAAAATACAACATGGAACACACCAGTTAAACACCTTCTCTTAACACAGCACCTTTACAACACATCAAACATACCTATGAGCACAAAGCACAACCATTGTAACGTCAATCCACTTTCACACAATTCCTCCCATGAGTTAACCCCTGGTCACCCCAATATCTTATATAAATATCTCCAGTTCTTTACTCGTTTTGTTTCCAAAACTTGTTTATGTCATGTTTGGGTTGTGGGATGAAGAAAGGGATCATTTCAAAAATGTTCAAAAATATTTCATTATTTCATCTTCACTGTGTTTTGGCCAATCAGATTTGCCTTTTCGAAGCGATTCTGCCTAGCCGCAAACTCAGACACAAAGAACGGTCGCGACGTTTCATAAAATAATCCGGGATTTTTAGCAATCGCCTAACCTCAAACACCCGAGGACTAGTGAGATTCCAACTCCAACGGACTCCTCATCAATCAGCATAGCCACACCGGAGGCAATGCTTATCTTGAACAGGAGCTAGCATCTGTCCCTATCAGTTTTCCGGATCAGATACTCGGCTTCTATTTTTACGGGGCGGACACCGGAGCACAAACGCATGAAGCCACCTGAGTGGAGCTCAGAAGTTTGATGGAGCTAAAAGGCCAGGACAACAAAACAAGAATAATATAAGAAGTGGACGAGCTTTTGTGGCAGGTGATTTTGTAAATTAGCTCCACTGGAGTTATTCCTGGAGAAATGACAGTGTGTGTGTGTGTGTGCGTGAATGCATGCGTGTGTGTAAGTGTGGAGTTGAGTCTGTAACAAGTCAGTGGAGACTATGCACAATCCTCCTGACAATCTGTTTCTAGAATTCCAGCCAAACTCCCCTCACTCTTGGCTGCTCTCACTCTCTCCTGCAGCCTCTATCTCTGTGATGCATACTTTGATTAGACCATTATAATATGTTCCACATCTTCCTTCACACCATATCTGTCACACTTGTCAGTATTCTTTTTACCCATTATATTATTATGTCATTCAGACACATTTCCACATTGCCTTTTGCCTTGATAATTGTTTTACCCTCTCCTTTTCCATATGATCTTTTGTTTGTAATATCCTGAATTTATTTTGTTCAACTAAACGTTCAAGAACGTTAATCGTGCAGTCCAGCCGCTCATTGATGCTTGTGATTCCACGTACAATCTCCTCTTGTGACTGAAGGACTGCCTGTGTGAGGTCCCTCCCACTGCGTTCGTGTGGGCCAGAGGATGCCAAACTGGGTCGGCCGAAGGATGCGCCGCCGCGTTCAGGTGGGCCGCCGGCGGGGTGCTGCACGTTGGCGCCGTGGCCGACAAATCAATTTCTGTTGAGCATTAAAAAAATGGGTTTATTTAAATGCCTTATTCTGTGTTATTATTGCGTTTACATCTATGGCAAAGCATGTGGAAATGTTGTGAGTAAGAAATGGACATGCCGCTTACCCTGCAGGCTCTAGGAGTCAGCGCGGGTGGCGGCGTGTGTGAGCTGCTCCTCTCCCTGACCCCCACCTGTCTGGCCGCTTTACGTTCGACCACTTTTTTAAAATCTCCACGGGGGTGCATTGCTCCGAACCCATCGCATTCACTCTCTGGCAAACCTTATCCCACTCACATTGGGGTTTTTTTATACTGACGCGACAGGCTGCCTAACAAAATCCTTTGTTTCTCCTCCACCTCCCCGACTAGCACCTCCGCCTCGCATGCCGTGAACTTTTTCTTCGACAAATTTTTACAAGCGTGGTGTAGTGAGTTTCGCCTTTCCTCATGTTTAACGCTACATTCCTTGGGATTAAGACAACCATGATCACAGAGGACAGACTGTGAGACCTGGCCATTCTCTTCCTATTTGGAATCAACATCTCCACCAAATCTTCCACCAAAGACAACTTGTTTTCCCCACCAAGGAATAAAGATGTCAGCATGAGCCTCGCCAGATCAGCTAGAGGTTCCTCGGACCAGCAATAAAGAGCACTGGACTGGACACGGAGGTCAAGAATTGACCTTTCATATAAACGCAATCTTTCCAGGCCCGAGAAAGATCAGGTTTGGAACAACAAACCTGCCTTTCAAGCCAAGGAAGCAACACCAGGCCTCGGTCGTAAACCGGGACAAAGGAATGGACATCACATTCACACACCAATGAAATCTAACTTAATAAAATATGTAATCTCTCAAATTTGGTTTTAACCTGAACCATTTCACCACGCCGATTAATTTCGTCCAACTCCGGTTGTTCTACGACATTCGTGGCTGGATTCTTAAATTTTTGATTTAATTAGCTGGTCACACGAAGAGTCACACTGACCCCCGATGACCAACAATAATAACTGTGAAGACACTCTTTCCACATGCAGAGGCCAGTTCACCCTCAAATAGACATGTGACATAATCGTACTTACGTGTTTAAAGGGTATAATCTATAATCTTGCGGTTTAGATTCTACAGATATGCTACGCTGCAGAAAATGTCCAAATTTTACATGCATTAATGATTACTGTCATGTAGTCAAATCAAGGCACGTTCCCTTTTTGATATTCATCATTTACTAATTCAGTAACCGGAGAAAATCGGTAAGGAAATGTTTAGTAAGAATTACATCAGTGAAATGTGTATAATCTGAATTTCTTGGAGACAAAGGAAATCAAATGTATTGAACATTCTGGTTTTGGCGGGTTTTTTCCATGTCTCCCCCTTTTCCTTTCCCCATCCTCTTGCTGCCATAAAATCTGCAACTCTCCAATGAGATGCTCTTTTTGGCTTCCTTTTTGTCGATTTATTGGTGTCATCCAGGTTAACTTTACACCTCTTGCAAGTCTTAGAAATTTCTACTGGGCGCTTGAAGCAACTTCTTTGCTGTTCCCAGTTTAATCCTGAGTTGTTTTCGTGGACGCCCTCGCTTCACTTTCCGGCCTATTTTTGGTATTTTGACTTTAGTTACATCTAGATCGCTAAGACTTTGTAACTCCTAATTTTACCTCACCTAAGTATTTTATATTCTTTTCCCCCTGTCAATACGCGTAAACAGGAGGAACATTTTTTTCAGACCTTTTTAATATTTTTATTTGACTTTTGATAACTTTCAACATTCAAAACTCAAGTCTGAGTTTGAAGAAGGTGAGAATAAGATCTACTGGCCAGGGAGATTATTTTCATTTTTATTCAAATAAAGAACCAAGCAGATTTTTCATCGGCTGAGTTTTGTACCCGACGTCCCTGCGAACATCACCGTATCCTGGAACACATCAGGATTTTTGGAGCTACCACGTGGACGTCCTGACATCGCTGACGTCACCAGACCCTCGGAGAGCCAACCTCGCCGACGTTACTAGATTCAACAGCCCGTAAGACGATCCTTTGGAGTTCCAACGCAAACGGCATCCTTGGTACAAAGTAAGACCTCCAACTCCACACCACAGTGATATTGAGTTGATGCCGATAGGGATTTACTAGTACATACAATTTCTCAACCAAGCCGCTTTAAAGAGATTTTAGATAAATTCTTTTATTTTGATATTTTCATTTTACTTGATTTTTATTTGATTTAATTTCTTTTTTTTTTCTATTTCCACCTTTCCATCTACTTTTCTTACCCTTCCGCCCACATATATCAAGCAAACAAACCATCATTCACTACCATCACTTATAGTTTTGATCTGTTATCTGATTTGTTTACTATTATTATTTTTCAATAAATTGTTCATATCCATACCGAGATTGTGTTGTGATACTTCTTTTAGCAAGAAATAGATCAATGTATTAAGAATTCACGATTTCAGATGAGATTGCTTTAAAATGTTTTAAGGATAATTCCGGTGGTGCCCCTTACGAGACAAAGGTAAATTTATCCAGATTTACTCCAACATCGCTACAGTGGACAGGAGAGAACCTATTTAAATAGATTTGCATATTCATAGGTGGGCGTAACGGGGGCCGGCCCGCTGGATTCCGGGGCTTGTAACCACCGGCTTTTAGTATAAGATCCACTCAAGTATTGATACATGAGGCCCCAGCTGTCAGATCAAGCTTGCTCTTTTGATTCATACTTGATTGCATGATATGAGAGCACAGATGCCACAGACACTACACAACTGTTAATTTTTTTTACAAGGAGGTGATTACCACCTCTGAATGAAGCAGGACCTTCTTGATCTGAGGGGCCTAAAGGGCATGCCAATGAGTAAAGACATTTTTGAAAACATTTTTGTCTCACATGTGATCAAAATGATGGGGTTCAATGGGGACAAGCTGTGTGGAGTTACAACAGATAGAGCTCCACCTATAACAGGTGAGCGCAAAGGGATGGACCCTATGCGATGTGCCAAGTGTGAAGGTAAGGTGCAAAATTGCACTGTAAACAGTCCAGCTCAGCGATGTGAGGAACACCGTTGGCTTAACCCAGTGGTTCCCAAACTTTCTCTGCTGGCCCCCCCCCCCAAAAAAAACAGGACATATTTTGTAGTTTTACCCCTGGAAGGAATTTACTTTTGAGGCACATTTGGCGAGGCTTCATCCTGTTTTTTTGCGTTGACTCGCGAGCACCGTGAAAAACCTATCCATCTAAAGCCCTTTCACACTGCATGAAAAACCCTTGTTTTCCCGGGAGAACACGGTTGTTTTAGGCACTGTGCAAGGGGTGTTTGACCTCACAACAGCTGATCAGGCAGCTGCCAGCTGATGAGGCACATCATCACTGCTATTCAAACTGAGGCTGAGAATGCGGCTGATTCCCATTATCAGACGCGAATGCTTTGATCCTTTTTCGGTAAAGTCAGTCACAAAAAAGTGTCCGGCGCTAAGGTCCAGCATAGGTCCGCTACCGATCACTTGCTCCACGTCGGCAGAAAGCGACGCTTTAAGCAAAGGGGTATTATACTGACAAGCAGCGTCATTTATGCTGCAGTCGATTGTACTCGGGCTGCGCCGATCTTGCCCGAAATTCGGAGTCGGAGATCCGAGTGCGAGAACTGTTCAATTGCACTTTTCTGACTCGGAGGTCCGATCTTTCAGAGTTCCGAGTACAATCGAACGTAGCATCTTCTTCTTCTTGCGGGCTATAAACCAACATGGGAGGTGTATGCTGCCAGCTACTGTATTGGAGTGTGCAACTTTATGACTCATTAAATGCAGTGTAATTTACTGGTTGGCATGGAGCTTCCCATTGGAGCAACGGAGCAACCCAGACACTGCTGTTTGATATGGAATGGCCAGGGACCCCACTGTCTTCAGTACTGGCAAACCCCTTCCTGACGCCGGCTGTGGAAACATTACTTCCACTCCAGCTGCAGCTTTACACTATTGCATGAACAATCATTTTAATGAAGCTTTTGATTGCCTGTCAGCTAACCCCTTTACCCCAATGAACAATAGTTATGCCACTGTAAAAGCCCTGTTTAATCTGGCCCATGCCACCAGTTCCCCAGCCCGCTGTGTCCTTTTTCACACCATGCACGTCCCAGTCTGTGAGACACTGTTATACAGAAGAGGCCCAGGGTTATAACTCTGCTTCTCACCATGACGCACAGCTCCCCGGGGGTAGATAGCCTGTATCAGGTGGATATGGACAGTCTAGCGAGAGAAGGGTTACATCTGCACCAAGACAATTCCCCTCCCACATAATGTGTGGTGGCGATTATATGGATAGTGGAGTATGATGAACAGTATGAGCAAAGAGTAAGAGTCCCTGCATTACAGCCAGGTTGTTTTTGATTAATTATGTCTAGGAAAGACTTCCTAAAAGCTGTGCCCAGGCATATCACTGGTCAGAGGGGACCATGGCCGTGCAGCTGAGATTCAGCCCGACTGGCACAGCTGGGGCTATTGTCCACAAGAACCGTAGATCTGCTCAATGGAGTAACCAACTGATTGTGGATAAAGTGGGTGCTGCCTACAGGATTGGTTCAGAGCATGCAGCAGATATTGGCATTGAACTGACACAGAGTGAGAGTGCCGATGAAGCTCGCCATGCCGCTGATGGGGATGTGATGGTGAGCCCAACCAAAGGTTTTGTTGAAGAACACGATGTGTTGGTTGTGCACATTGCTGTCCAGAGGCGTAAATCGGCCAACATCCCCATCAAAGTCTTCAACCCTGGCCCCCCCGCCGCAAGAGCAGTACCGCGTCACAAGTAAGCATCCAAGTACGCACTGAACCGGCCGAAATCCCTAACTCACGGAATGAGACGGGATTCCCCTGTCCTGCGCCGTTTGCCTCCTTTCCTTCGCCTCTCCGCTGGAGCGACCAAACTCCGGCAGAAGGAGGACGAGAACTGAGATCCCGGATCCCTCCTTTTAGAGACAATCAACTCGCTGCCCCCGTGGGCAAGGACGAAGATCGGCTGCCACACCTCGCAAGTAAGCAAAGCAACGGGCTCCTCCGACCCGCGAAGCCAGTCCGAGAGAGAAAAGCCGCCTGGAGGTGAAGAAGGGGGCTCCACCGCTCCACCCGAACTGGACAACGAGCTCCCCCCTTTTTGTTGCTAACGCTAAAACACACGTGGACCAGCATTCGATTCCGCCAGGAGGTGAAGAATTGGACTCCCCCTCCCCGCACATCCGGCCCAAAGTAGCCAGCTCCCCCATTCATAAAGTAAGAGGCTTATGTCTGGGCAGAGCTAGTTAGTTTATTTGTGTTGTACGCTTGTTACGTACGGATCGAGCGATCCGTAAGTTTTATTTTCAGCCGCCGTGCTGACTGTTGCACCGTTGTGCTTGAAGCAGTTATATCACGCCCTATCTGAGAAAACCAGTAATCACAGAGGCAGCTCCACGTTTGCCCTGTATTACTGTGTGATAAAGCGTGATAACTCCTTCGCCGAGCCAGCGGTTCCTTTGTCCTTTTCTGTCCTCTCCCTCTCTTTCTCCTCTTCATCCACTCGCATACACGTGCATACATCGTGCGACAGACCCACGCCTGAGAGCACGCCATCTTGTGTCCAGAACTCGCCGAAAGCGCGCCGCCGCGTGGACGAGATACCCTCTTGCAATCAGATCTTGCGGGAGCGAGACTCCACCTCCAAAAGGGGCGGTGCATGAGTGACACTCCCGACTCTTCCCCCCTCTCCTTTTTTTTTCTGTTACACATACACTCATACACATACACACACA
>CAESWR010001614.1:65553-80371 GCA_903171835.1 Mullus surmuletus | reverse complement strand
CGTACACATACACACACACACACACACACACACGCACACTCGCACACTGACGCGTATTGCCTTGAGTCTTGTCGGGATCCATCCCGCACACACACGTGCCGCCCTGAGCTTTGGCGGGACCCGCCCCACGCCTACACACGTACACCCACGTACAACCACACACACACTCACACGCCGACGCATATTGCCTTGACCAAGGACTTCCCTTGCCTTCCCGCCGGTGGAGAGAGTGATATTTTCCTCATATAATGTTGTACTTTGTGGGGGGGCCTCTGGACACAGACGAGTAGCATTGGTGTTCAATGAAAAGGCGTGTTAAACGTGTGTTAACAATCAACATTCATGTGGTCTAAATAATGTAAATTCAGTGATTTTACATGAAATGGGTGATGCTAAATAAACTTTGAATATTATTCACTTCAGACCATTCATGTTTGCTGTGTCCCAAATCGCATACTTCCATACTCAATACTTAAAATTTTGAGTATGCGAGGTCAAAATGAAAAATATTATGGGAATAGTATGGGAGAAATTGATTGAAATTATGCAAAAGTACCCGGATGACATACTCAAACCGGTCAGGATTTTGAGTATGCAACAGTGGACACTCATTTCATCGGCGGTCAGCTGTGACGGTGGACGTGGCTGCTCTTTACAAACGTAAGTTATAAATGTTGTCTTTTACACTTTTTCTTTCCACCAAGCACCACCAGCTGGTGTCGTTTTGAGTATATTCGTGGTGTTTTTTGTTAGTTTTTACCGTGAACGGTATCTCGAATGCTAATGCTAGTTAGCTAACAGCTGCTGGGCTCCGAAGAAGAACCGGCGAATAAAAACCAGCTGCTCAGGAAGGTAGAGGAGGCTGCTGTCAGAGGTGTGGGGAGCTTCATCCTAAATACTCTCACAATACGTCAGCTATTGTTAGCCAGCTTCAGCTCGCTACAGAGCCTGTGAATAGTTTGCAAGTCATCAGCTACGGAGGTTTCTCTACAGCACGTCACGTCATTATTTGTATGTTTGCTTTTTGTTCGATGTCTTTAACGTTATATGTGTTGCTCTTTCTAGGGCTGGATGAGGAAACCCGGGGCCTCACAGCCTGGAGGCAACAGGGAGGCAAAAGGTTATGAGTAATGGTTAAAAAGTTATCATGAAACTACAGTCACTTTCCCCATCAAAGTACATTTCCAGGAGAGGTACTGTGATATTCAGCTGGCTGTACAGCCTGAAATAAAATCTATTTAATTCATACTAATGGTGGTGCGTTTTTTGTTATATTCTTTGTTGTACTTGAGTTTAACTGCATCGACCCTCGCAGCTACAACAGTAACATGATAATCAAACACTGATGCTTCAATATTCACGATGTAACAGCTGGAACAACAGTCCTATCAGTCAAACTACTGTAATACTGAATGCTCCTGAATATTCACTCAAAAGTCCATGAACAAGCGCTGGCAAAAGGTGCGATTATTAGCGTTAGCGCTGCAAGCTAGTTGACATTGCGTGGCCAGTATGTGATTTGGGACAGCACTGTACACTTGAAATTCGCACACTCAATCAATGAGTACATAGTATGCTTAGTATACTCAATTTGAAAATCTTGAGTATGCAGTATGGAAGTATGCGATTTAGGACACAGCAGTTGTAATGGATGGTGTGAATTAGCATTCATTTAGGCCAATTAATATCGATGACATGATGGACATGATAAAATGACCTCGGTATTTTCTAAATCCTGGCTATGGCCCTGGCTGTGATGGCTTTTTGGGCAACAAACACAGGCCTGACACTCGCCTCAGTATCAGCGGATACCGAGTACTCAAACACAAATCCACAGTACATCGAGCAAATCAGAGAATGGCTGGAGCTCTCACAACAGTTGGCACGGGTGATGCAGGGAAAATCCGTCAAACAGGCCAAGAGACGGTATGACAAAAACATCTGTCAAGTCCAGCACAAAGTCAACGATGCAGTGACTGGGTTAGTTACTGAACCCAGTGTAGGAAGAGCTTACCCTGTGGTTGGGTGTAGGCGGATCGGTGACCTCCTCAGAGAAAAAAAAAAAGAAAGAAAGAAAACAGAGTTCAAGAAATGTTGGAAATTGTAAATGTTGTGTAAAATGTGTACATTTTTGGTAAATTATTTTTCTATGGGCCTATTTAGTTAGATAAAAGACTAAAGTGAGTAGTTGGATACTGTTTAGTAATGTGACACAAGATTGGATTTGAGCACTTTGACTGATGGTGTCACTCCCCTTTTCTGTATATGTATGCTGTGGAATCTATTTTGTTGTTTCGGTTACATTCTTCTGAGAAGGACATGCAATACGCTCCATGGACATTATTGGGACATTGTCTTTCACCTGTAATTGTTTACCACAAGAGTGAGACACATCCAAAGACTGTGGGGAGCAAGGATTGTTGACAGAAATGTTTCATTACTTAATGCCTTATGATCGCCTTTTTTAAATGTAACGTGCTGGGGTGATGTTAAGAGTTCAATCATCATCCAGAGTGGGCCATGTCCCCTTTCAGACACTGGCTCATGTGTGTGTGTGCGTGTGTGACGTCAGAGCGAGTTAGACATGAAGCGGAAAGAAAGAGGGTGCGAGTGTGAGCAGCGAATTGACGTTTGTGGTTATAGGCAAGCTAGCGAAGGAGTCCAGATAGCCCGTATAAAAAGTGCCACAAGAGTGGCAAATTGTGAATGTGAAGAAGCGGAAATAAATGTGTGGTTTGCCACAAATGGCACTTCGTTGTCCTCCCGTCCTTCTTTCCAAATTTTGCCAGAACTCCTAGATGCCTGTTGCCAGTGACCAGCCAATTCAAGCCATTAAAAAGCAATTCTCCCAACCACGGTTTGGAGCGAGAGCTCTGCGGCAAGAGAAGTAACATGAGAAAATATCTTCTCTCTGAGGATGTTCTTCGCCTCTCAACCACCAAGTTTGCTCTGGACCTGCCTGCTATCCACCAATTCAAAGCATAGCATCACTGCTCCTACTGCGCCGCTCACTGTTCATGTTTTAGTTCAGGAGTGTCCGAACTCCAGCCCGCTGGCCAACTGTTGCCCGCCATCCATTTTTTATTGGCCCGTATCAAATTCTAAAAATATAATGGATTACGGTGGCCCCCACAGAATAATAGTTGCGCCTAGTTTTTTAGGTCTTACCTTAAACAAAAGACTACTCAGCCAGACACCCGGTGTGTTTTCATTAGAGTATACCCCCCTCAGGGTATCTGGTTGTCATGGCAAAGCAGCGGAACACTGCTGTCACGCTTCAGCAACGATGTTGGATTACATACAATCCTCTTCAAACAAATGTTCTAATCGGTCCTGCTGACATAAAGTGGCAGCAGATTTGAAATCTAAACAACTATATTCTCGCCTTAAACCATTTTGTGACATCAGCCAGTCGGTATTCCCAACTATTAGGACTTAGGAGTCAGGACTCTGAAGGCGGAATCATCATCTGAAACAATCTTAGGCTGTCACTGAGTGAATGACCTGCCAAACGTTTTGAAAAGATCAAATGAAAACTAGAATGAAGGCTTTTTTTTCTTTAAACACATTAAATTATCCAACATAATTTAGCTGCATTTGCTAATATCAATGCATTAGCAGTGAGACAGAAAATCTCGCCTCTAGTGATTGGACCAGTCTGTGTCTATTTTTCTATATGTAGACCTCAGAAAGAGTTTGACCCCTGCTCTAGAACACTAGAATGTGGAAAAGGGGTAACAGGATGTGACCATGAAGCATCAGTGCATATAGTTTCCAGAGGCAGCCCAAGGCCAGTGTTGGGGTAGACACTCAAAAAAGTAACGCAAAACTTTTGACACTTGTGACTGCATACCTAGCCACTTGCAAGAAAAAAAGGTAAACTACGATTTGTAGCTGCTTTAAGTAATTAACAAAGCCCTGGCCCCCATCATGCACACCTTCTATGAGGGCACCATTGAGAGCAGCTTAGAAGGTCGTGGGTGCCTCTCACACTTCTCTTCTGGATGGGTGCTTTATATACACTCTGTAGCAATGTTGGGGCAAATGTGGATACATTTACCTTTGTCTCGTTAGGGGCACCACCGGAATTATCCGGAAGTCAATTATTAATTGTTTAATAATTGACCTTAAAACATTTTAAAGCAATCTCGTCTGAAATCGTGAATTAGTATCACAACACAATCTCTGTATGAATATGAACAATTTATTGAAAAATAATAATTGTGAACATTTCAAATGAAAGATCAAATCTATACGTAATGGCAGTAGATAAATGATGGTTTGTTTGCTTGATATTTGTTGGCGGAAGGGTAGGAATGGGCAGAAGGAAAGATGGGGGGGAGAAAATTAAATCAAAATAAAATCAAGTAAAATGAAAGTATCAAAACAAAAGAATTTATCTAAAATCTCTCAAACGCTCTAAAAAACGCTAAGTACTGAGAAATTGTGTGAATTACTAATTCCCTATCGGCATCAACTCAATATCACTGTGGTGTGGAGTTGGAGGTCTTACTTTGTACCCAGGATAACGTTTGCGTTATGTTTATGGTTGAAGTCAGCGATGTCAGGACGTCAACGCGGCAGCTCCAAAAATCCTGATGTGTTTCAGGATACGGTGATGTTCGCAGGGATGTCGGGTACAAAACTCAGCCGATGAAAAATCTGCTTGGTTCTTTATTTGAACAAAAATGAAAATAATCTCCCTGGCCAGTAGATCTTATTCTCACCTTCTTCAAACTCAGACTTGAGTTTTGAACGTTTAAGGTTATCAAAAGTCAAATAAAAATATTGAAAAGGTCTGGAAAAATGTTCCTCCTGTTTACGCGTATTAACAGGGGAAAAGAATATAGAATACTTAGGCAAGATAAAAATTAGAAGTTACAAGGTCTTAACGACCTTTGTAACTAAAAGTCAAAATACCCAAAATAGGCCGCAAAGTGAAGTGAGGGCGGCCACGAAAATGTGGAAAGAGTGTCTTCACAGTTATCACTGTCGGTCATCGGGGGTCAATGTGACTCTTTGTCTGATTCAGCCTACGAATGTCGTAGAACAACCAGAGTTGGATGAAATTCAACAGTGTGGTAAAATGGTTCAGGTTAAAACCATCCAGGAATCCAGGAGATTGCATGTTTTATTCAGTTAGATTTCATTGGTGTGTGAATGTGATGTCCATTCCTTTGTCCCGGTTTTACGACCAAGGCCTGGTGTTGCCTCTGTTGTGCACAAAAGGGGCTTAAACAATTGATAGCTATATTAATACTAATAATTTTGGATACAAATGATTAATTATTACAAACTGGTCGATATTTATTATTAAAATTAATAATTGGGAGATTATTGTTGTGTTTAAGAAGGCGCTGACACCGACTGAGTGCTAACTCCGTGCTTTTATTACCGCTTGTTTCAGGTGACTCTCAGAACACAAGTCACACGTTACGTTTATGGATGACGTCATGCCGTCATGACTCTAACCCGGCGTACAGCCGTACACTACATTTACCCCTCTTTTTAATAACTCAAACCAGTACAGCAGAACATTCTTTTAACAAATCAACCTGGCTGACAAAACCGGGTAGACTACCGGTTTGCCTGCATAGCCCTGTGGGTTATTCTGCCACATGACAGGCTATGCACTAGATAAACTTCAAAAGTCTGTAATGTAGTCTTTGAGGTAGGATGGCCTCTGATGAGCCCAAGCTGGGCGCAGCCCGACCTGCAGTGGTTCAGCCGGTGCATCTGGCTCAGGCGGGTGTGCAGCCGGGATCTGCTGTGGTGCGGACCAGAATGAGAGCAGTTTGTGAGACCGACTGGGACGACGAATCCGCACCCAGTCCGACACTGTGAGTGCAGGGAATCTCGCTTGATGTCCTCTGTCAAACCGCTGCTTCATACGCCGTTGCTGCTCTGCCACCCTGTTCCTCAAGGACTGCGCCGCTGCTGAAGGTTCCGCTTCCCTGTTGTAGGGCGCAGACGATCCAGGGGAAGCTGCAGTTCACGTCCCAACATCAAGAGTGCTGGAGAACTGCCCGTCGTTGTGTGTGGTGTTGCTCTGTAGTGGAGCAGAGTACTCTGCAGTGCCGATGGAAATGGGAGGCTGTCTGCCAGATGTGCTCTGAGCCCGTTCTTGAGTGCCACCCTGTTCCTCAAGGACTGCGCCGCTGCTGAAGGGTTCCCTGTTGTAGGGCGCAGACGATCCAGGGGAAGCTGCAGTTCACGTCCCAACATCAAGAGGGCTGGAGAACTGCCCGTCGTTGTGTGTGGTGTTGCTCTGTAGTGGAGCAGAGTACTCTGCAGTGCCTATGGAAATGGGAGGCTTTCTGCCAGATGTGCTCTGAGCCCGTTCTTGAGTGCCACCCTGTTCCTCAAGGACGGTGCCGCTGCTGAAGGGTTCCCTGTTGTAGGGCGCAGACGATCCAGGGGAAGCTGCAGTTCACGTCCCAACATCAAGAGGGCTGGAGAACTGCCCATCGTTGTGTGTGGTGTTGCTCTGTAGTGGAGCAGAGTACTCTGCAGTGCCGATGGAAATGGAGGCTGTCTGCCAGATGTGCTCTGAGCCCGTTCTTCAGTGTCTGATTGAACCTCTCCACGCCACAGTTAGCCTGCGGGTGGTAGAAGGCTGTTCTAATGTGCTTGATTCCTCTCCCCTCCGTGAAGGAAGCGAAGTCGGCCGAGATGAACTGGGGCCCGTTATCAGTGGTGATGGTATCTGGAATGCCCCAGCGTGCAAACAGGGAGGAGAGGAAATCAGTAACCACCTTGGTGGTGACAGAACCGGCGGGAGGGACCTCAGGCCATTTGGAGTGGAGATCGTAGGCGACCAGCAGAAAGCGTCGGTGCTGGGGGACGCCGTGGAGCTCGCCGCAGATATCCAGCTGAATGTGGGTCCACGGTGTTTGTGGCCACGGCAGGGGCCGTAAAGGCGGAGGCGGGGGCAGACCAGTCTTACCACTGGTGAGGCAGGCTCCACGTCTCTGTCGATGCCCGGCCACCAGACGGAGCCCCTGCAGCGCTGCTTAACCTTCAGAACGCCCAGGTGACCTTCATGAATCATGGTCAGAACGCGCGCACGTAAGGCACTGGGAACCACTGTACACAATCCCCGTGCAACGCAGACATCATTCCAGCAAGAGAGCTCGCCCTTGACGCGGTGGAAGGGCGCCAGTTCATCCGAGACTCTGGCAGGCCAGCCCTCTTGGATAAACGTGCGGAGCTGGGCGAACACAGGGTCCTGTTCGGAAGCAGCCTGGATCTCCGGCAAAGAAACGGCTGCTTGGAGCGGCGAGCGTGAGGATCAGTTCTGGCTCTGAGGGGTCCTGGACGGTGTCAGGCACAGAACCGGGCGTGGCTCTGGAGAGCAGATCTGCCACGACATTCTCTCTGCAAGGGGTAAACTGTGTGGTGAAGTCGTACACCTGCAGCCTCTCAGACCACCGATAAAGGCGCAGCGGCTTGTGGTCAGGTCCAGTTGTGGCCACTAGGGCGGTGAGGGCCTGGTGGTCCGTCTGCAGGGTGAAGTGCCGCCCGTACAGGTACATGTGCCAACGTTCACAGGCCCAGACACAGGCCAGCGCTTCCCTTTCCCCCACCGAGTACTTCCGCTCAGTCGGAGTGAGAGACCTCGAAGCAAGCGCCACTGGCCGCTCGACCCCTTGCTGGAGTTGGGACAGGACGGTGCCGACTGCTGTGTTGGAGGCGTCACAGGTCATGAGCGTAGGACTCAGCAGGTCAAAGTGGGCAAGCACCGGCAGAGAGGTGAGCTGGGGCTTGAGGCAGCAAACAGCGGCACGGCATGCGGGGGTCCAAGCCCAGGGTGCGTCCTGCTTGAGAAGGGCGCACAGTGGTGTAGTAGTCTCAGAGTAGTGGGGAAGAAAGCGCAGGTAATAGGCTGTCATCCCCAGGAATGAGGATAGCTGGGCGGGGCAGGAGGGCTCAGGTAGGCGCAGGACAGCATTGACATTTGAGTGGAGCGGGCTCAGACCGTCGCTCGTCAGGCGAAACCCCACAAATTCGATGGCAGACGCTGCGAAGATGCACTTCTCCCCATTCAACGTGAGGTTGTGGCTGCTGAGGGCGTCGAGCACCCTGGAAAGGCGCTCGTCGTGTGAGGCTGACGTCACCCTTGGAACCACGATGTCATCGAGGTATACAATGGCGGGACACCTGAAAGGTGAACGCTGGGAGGGTCCTGGAGCCGTAGCGGACAGAGAAAGTGGCAGTGCCCACCATGCCGATTTTAGTGTGTCCATAGCCATACAGCTGCTCTGCGTCCGCCCTGATCGCCTGTTGGGGAAAGAGCCGCCGGACTGTGGACTCATTGAGCAGAGATCTGGAGGCAGCAGTGTCCAGCAACAGTGGTAGGCGTACTCCATCTAGCTCCACCGTGCACCAGGAGAATGGCTTGGCATTGGAGCCCACAGAATGGATGGTGGTCGGGCTTGGCGGGCGGGGTGAGCGGGGTTGGGGGTTTGTGGAGGCAGGTGCGGAGCGGCACACTTTGGCGAAGTGGCTTAGCTTACTGCAGCGCTGGCACCTCTGCCCCATGGCTGGACAGCCACAATTTCCACATGGCAGGCGTCCTGTAACCACCTGGCGTCCCGCGACGTTTACCTTGAGATCGAAAGAGGGCTGAGCAGGCGGGGCCACTGTCTGTGCCAAGGCAGCGGTGAGCACGGGCGTCGGACCTGACGCCGCTAGCCGCGATGCTAACTGAGCAGCCGACTCAAGCTGGAAGGCTATTTCCACCTATCTATTCTATCTATTCTATTTGATAGCAACAGGTCGTCCGGTACCGTGAACAGTTCCTCACGTAGCTTAGGGTCAACTGTGTACTCTAGCTGCTAGCTGATCTCGAATCATCTCCTCTTCTAACAAGCCGAACTGACAGAGGCTGCCCAAACACCGGAGGTCGGTGACGTACTGATGGACCGACTCGCCCGGCCGATGTCGGCGTTGACGGAAGATAATCCGCCGGACCACAATGCTCTGTGGCGCGGCGAAATGTCTCTCCAGCAAGGTGACACAGTCCGTGTATTCCGGCGCGGGTCCGAGATGCGCTGTCCCTTGTTGCCCTGGCTGTGGATTAGCATAGCTCTTCGCCTAGCTTCAGGAGCGTCGGTGAGACCCATGGCCGCTACAAATGTCCCAAACAACTCATACCAGCGGGACCACGGGATCGGTGGCTCACCGGGCAGAGCGAGGAACTGAGGCAAAGGTGGAAGTGGAAGCTCCATCCTTGTCGCCAATGTTGTGTTTAAGAAGGCGCTGACACCGACTGAGTGCTAACTTCCATGCTTTTATTACCGCTTGTTTCAGGTGACTCACAGAACACACGTCACATTTACGGCTGACGTCATGGCGTCATGACTCTAACCCGGCGTACAACCGTACACAATTATCACTTAATTAATCAATAAAAAATCAATAAATGCACCTTAAAGGTGCGACGGGGCACCACCCCAAAACTGGGGACTATCAATTAATTTTATCAGTTTTGTTTATCTGAAGGATGAATTTGTGCACAGACCCTCTTTCACCAGCTTGTTATGAAGAATGTACACAGGACAGGACAACTTCTTAATGTAAGGGAAGAACCAATGAGTCGCTGGCTCGGCGATGGAGTCGTGGCGAAGGAGTAATTACGCTTTATCACGCAGTAATACAGGACAGACGTGGATCTGCCTGTTTCTCTTCGATAGAACGCAATGTACTCACTTCCAGCACGAAGGAACAACAGTCAGCACAGCGACTGAACACAAACACTAACGGATCTCTCGATCCGCGTGTAAACAAACATGTAAACACAATCAAGTGAATACTAAACTAGCTCTGCCCAGACGTAAGCCTCTTACTGTATGAATGGGGGAGCTGGCTACTCGATCTGGCTCCGCGGAGCAGGAGAGTCGAGTATTCGTCTCCTGACGTGATTGCTGCGGTCCTCGTTGTGTTTAACGGGGCAGCAGAAGATGGATCTCGTGTCCGGTCCGGCTAGGCGGAACTAGGCGGGGGTCCATTACGTCGCCTCCAGGCAGGATACGGACAATCGGAGCTTTCTCCGATAAATCGCCTTCTCGATGGGTTCGCGGCTGGTCCTGGTCCTTGTTAGCAGGAGCAGCGCGTCGACTTCCCAAACAGGCGGATTTTCTTCCTCCTTCGGCGGCGCTTTGGCTCGCTCACACGGAGGGAAAATGGCGCGTCTTCGTGGATGCTTGGTGCTCTTAGCACGGTGAAGGGAATCCCGTCTCGTTTACCGGGTAAGTCGCTGTTTACTGGGTAAGTGGCTGTCTCCTTACGACACGATACTGCTTCGGGCGGCGGAGCACGTGGTGCAGAAATGCCGGAAACCTGCTACTGGTCCTCACGGTGGTTGCAGTATCTCGGAATGCGTAGGAGAGCGTCATTCGGAGGTAGCTTCGTTTTTTTATACCTGGTGATGACGTGCGGGGATTCCCTGCTGGCTGCGTGGCGTCACAGCCAAATTGGCGGTTGTGATTGGCTGTGAGGCGCGCGCGCAAAGAATTCTTGGAAATTGAGTTTTGGGGTTGGATTTGGGGTTTTGGCGGTTCTCTGTGGTGGGGGGTCCATTTGTTTTCGTGGGGCCTTTGTTTTCCACACGCAGTCGACCCAACACCTCCTTATCTTGAAAGAAAGGTTCGTTGTTCCAAACCTGATCTTTCTTGGGCCTGGAAAGATTGTGTTTATATGAAAGGTCAATTCTTGACCTCTGTGTCCAGTCCAGTGCTCTTTATTGCTGGTCCGAGGAACCTCTAGCCGATCTGGCAAGACTCATGCTTACATCTTTATTGCTTGGTGGGGAAAACAAGCTGTCTTTGGTGGATGATTTGGTGGATATGTTAAATAGGAGGAGAATGACCAGGTCTCACAGTCTGTCCTCTGTGATCATGGTTGTCTTAATTCCAAGGAATGTAGCGTTAAACATGAGGAAAGGCGAAACTCACTACAACTCTATGGATGGGTGTCTTTTTGAAACATTGCCAGTGTGATCACCCACCCGTCACACAGCCTTCAGCCTACTACAATCATGAAGGACCAGCAGACTCAAAGACCAGTTTCATCCAGCAGGCTCTCAGGAACCTCACCTCCTTCTCTGCCCTGCCCTGTCTCCCCCCTTTTCTAGAAACATTGTCATTGTCAGAAGCATCCTATTTCTATGGTACAAATGTCATATTCTTGAAAAAACAATGTTTGACTACAGTATTAGATGATCTTAACTTAACCTAACATCAAAATGAGACTGTAACACATTCTAAAGAAAAAATACAACCTATCAGATTTTTTATCAATGCAATTGCAATTATCTTCTCTCACTTCATTGTCCTGTCAAGCGTCCTCTTTCTACGGTTCAGATGTAATATTCTTGATAAAACAATATTTGACTAAGTTATTGTATGGTTTTGACTTAAAGGGATAGCTGTGGTTTTTTGACATGAATGTTTGAGATCCCCCATCCCTGATGTCTGGGTTGTCCCCCCCACCAAAAAAAAAAAAAATTGGCAAGAGAACACATTAACACGTTTAGAACCCCTACCCCTATCCCTTCAAGGTTTTTTTTATACTCACTGATAGCTTCATCCCTCCCGAAGGACAAAATGTAACCCTTATAGTCACAGAGATAGTAACAGAAAATAATTTTCATTGTGAAAAAATCGGAAAAAGAAAACATTATTTCACAAGTTTTCACAAGTAGGGGGTGCAATTAAAGAAATTAAAGACTGGGCATGGCTGCATATTCATGTAACATACCAGGGTTCTTTGTATTCAGTTATTCTGTGCATATCTCAGGCCATACTAAACTACCTTGGCTAATATCAGCAGATTACCTCTTTCACAACCAAAGTTACAAAGGGAAACAAATAATTTCAGACTGCCCCCCCCAACACACACACACCCACACACACACAGGTAAAGAGAATGAACCAAAAATATCTATCACCACAATGTAGCCCGGTACCTCTGGAGCCCCGTTTGGTCCAGGCGGAGCCTGGATGCTTCGATGCGATGCAATCAGCCCTCACCCCCCACCCCCTCGTTGGAAGAACACAAGCAATCGCAAATATCACGGCCGCACAACCGACTATTGTCAGCGTGTCGCACGATACCGATTAGCAACACAGCCCCTGCTCAGACTGGCCGGTCTGGTCCAAAATTCCCAGCCTGATTTTCTACCCCTGCACACGCCTGGCTTCACCTGAACAGATCCCAATGCGCGGTTTTAACCAAAATCATCGCAGCGACCCATTTTTGCTGTCGACAGGCAGTCGAGACTATCCATTCTTAAAACGGGATTGTGGCGGCTCCTCTGTAAATTCTCAAAGCGGAACCCGTGTTAATGCAATTTCCAGTGCTACTGGCAGTGATTCTTTGGCTCTGTGTCTTCTTCACAGACAGGCCAATAAAAAAACCTATCTGGAAAATGCATGCAAATCTTTCTACACACAAATCATCCAGTCTGAGTGCGATTCTCTTGTTTCCCCTATAATGTACGAACGTCTCCGTTTTTCCCCAAAGGATGCTGCTGCTGATGCTGCACAACTACTGGAGGTACAGAGAGCGATGGGTGGGTGCGGCTAGAATTTATGGGGCTCGTCACCTGCTCGTCAGTCATTGGCGGAAACTTTTTGGAAGTTTGCTGCCGCGGGAAACGGATGTGGGGAAAACCGGGAAAAAAATCTACGTTAAACGTCAGATGAAGAAGAAAAAGTAGAAGACGTTAGAACAATCCAATTTGGTAGTTGATGCAATGGCGGAGTCTAGGTTGTCACCCTACCGTGAAATAATTCAAAACATGATGCAGGATGGGCATTCTGATGAAGATATTTCAAATGATCTTAGCTTTGAATGTGGAGTGAACAAAGGATTATCCATATCCACCAGACGATTTTGTGCCCTAAATGGCTAAACGGAGTACGGGTGCAGGATTCCAAACTGTAGAGCGAGATTGTTACAGCAATAAATGAGGTAAGCAACCAATATTTTAAACAACCAATTTATAGGGCCTAAATATTTCGCGCTATGGTTGAATCTCAGGTGACCAGATGCCCTCAAGACAACATCTGGCTCATTTTCATCTGGATACATTTTTAGGTGCTAAATTGTAACGCGGTAATGTACAGATTATCTTCCTTAATCACTCCCTCTCCTGCCCCCGCTGGAAGCTCCTATTCGACCGTGCCCCTGTGAAACTGCTGGCGGACGGGCCAGATCTTCACGGCGTCTGCTTCGACCCCGTTCGAAAATATTAAGAAATGCGCATTGCATTATATAAACTTTGGTTAATCCCCCCCGCCCCCCCAAAAAAATAAAAAAAATAACCTGTTTCTCGATTGTACTGATTTGTTATGGGAATACATTATGTAATGCATGTTCCTCTTCAATTTCAGACTGGACCACAGTATGGCAGGCCAGTGATGACTGGTTACCTGTCTTTAAAAGGAATCAGAGCATCCGAGGGGCGCGTTGGTAGTATCTTGAGACAAGTTAACCCGCCATATCATGTCGATCGTCATCTGGTAGGTGTTGTGAAACGCTAATAGGAGGCTTTTCTTCTAATGCAAGTGGCCACTGTGAAAATACCATAACTCTTTGCCTTTCCCCCTTTTTTTTCCCTTTCCCTCCTTCCCGACAAAGGACGACCTGATTATGTCTTATTTCTCTGTGTTAAAAGTTAATTTGTTACTAAATCGACTCCAAGAAGAGTCAGAGCCAACTATCGTAAAGATTTAACTTCAATATAGTCCAATATATATGAAAACTCCTCATGTGTGTGGGGAGCTGACTCTGAGTGAAGACTCACAGAATTTTGACTTGGAACGGAATCTAGCCAATCATGAAGCGAGATGCAGAACAAGGAAGTTAAGTAAGTTGCTAACTGTGACACCTGTGTTGATGTTTTCCAGAAGTGCTGTCCTGCAGTACGGAATGTGGGACCGGATCTGAGTAGACCATGGAAAAGAGTTCTACTTGACCCTTTTCATGCTGGAGAAACTGGCAATAATACGGCGATGCAGCCATATTTGCAAACATCGTCAACACATGTGAGTTGCCCTATAGTCCTCTTAAGCAGGGTAGAAGCTGAGATAAAGAATATTTTAAGATTGAGAAATTCCTATCCGTACAATAATCGGGTGTTTTCCATCCTTGATCGTAGAAAATGTTGTTGAAAACAGCTTTATGTGTATGCCTCGTTACCCAAATCACTCATCTGCTAACTGATACTGATGTCTCTGACAAGAGCAACACGATTTGGTCAGATGTCCATAAGAATTGTGCCATGGCTGGAGCTGATTGGTATCATAAACTCAAGCAAACTACTCTTCTCTGGCAAACTGCTAGCCATCTCCTCATCAGTCGAAAACATGCATTAATAGTCAAGCTAATGTAAAAATACAGAGCAAATTTTAGGGAATAAAGGAATGATTTGAATGGTTAATTATCATTACCGTCAAGGCAGCTTATGCTGTTGTAGTCAGCTCCCCTCCTTCTTCTTCTACTTCTCCTACTTACCACGTGTAAAAACCACCAAATGAGAGCAGGGATGGGCAACTTAAATGATGGCGAGGGCCACAATTTTTCTTAGACATTAACAAAGGGCCACATAGGACCGCACACTTAACCAGATATGAAAACTGCCGTTTTAATAATAATACTAATATAAATAATACCTTTATTTTATATAGCGCGTTAAAAACAACTCAAAGGCACTTTACAAACAGTAACAAAAGCAGAAGATCAAGATTAGAAATAAAACCAACAAAGAAGCAGGAAATTAAACATTAAAAGCAGTTTTAAAAGGTGTGTTTTA
>CAESWR010001614.1:51981-65396 GCA_903171835.1 Mullus surmuletus | reverse complement strand
CTTTGGCCACCGCCCACTCTGCCTTCGCCCTTTCTTGCGACCGCCCCCCCCCCTGCATCTGGCTCCTCCGGCTGCCGGCCACTCGGCCTTCGCCCCTTTCTTGTGGTCGCCTGTCAGCGCGATCGCATGGGTCCGAGTTGTTTCCCATCCTAGAAAAAGTACGAAACTCGAGGTATCGCCACGGTGCTGTTTGGCCTGTGCTATTAGAATTTGAGCCTTCGCTAAGGCCATGCCCTTTGATTTGGCAAAAATCTTTAGGCGAAACTGTCACATGTGGAAGAAACAACAGCTCGATAACTTTAAATCCCGAGGAGGAGTTCGTTAATTTACGATGCACTGAAAATCTCCCTCTGCAACACATTTAATTAAAAATGGCGGGCTTCCGGTTGGGTGTGGCCTATGGGTCCAAGAGACTTTTATGTTAGTTTCTTGGTCCTTCATAGGCCTACAAAATGTCATGGGCGTGGCTGAAACACGGGGGTGGGGCTACACCTTTGAATTTTTCTAGGGGACGCTGCAGAGACAATTTGATTCATAGCCCTATGAAAATGATAATATCTTGTCCTGATGGCCCCCTTGATAGGTGTACCAAGTCGCATACATTTTAAACTGTCCTAGCTTATGTCCCAGCAATTCCTGTTTTTTGGCGATTGCCTGGCGGCCATGTTGGCGCCGTCAGATGAAACCTCACAAAAGTCATACTGTAGCTTTATGAAGGAGATACACACCTCCTGAATCAATTTGAGAAGGATTGCTTCAACAAAACAAGATTTATATGCCTAAAAGTGATAAAAATTACTTTTTGTTGCCACTAGGTGGTGCTGTGATGCACAGAGTTCAGTTTGGTATCAATCCGTCCGGTTCTGGACCGTTATCAACATACTAGAATTCGGTGACGGTTGGACCATGTGTGCTCGAGCTACAGTCAAATGAGTCGTCACGTTGGAACACGGGCCTTTGCTGCGTCGCCATGGCAACGCCCTTTGACAAAATCTCATAATATCACTTGAGCCACAACTTGGAAGTGTTTTGAGTATTCTGGGCTTGGTTCTTGGTTCCCGGTGCCCAGGAGCTTGAAGCTGTGGACCCTCTCTACACAGTCCCCATTTATGCAGAGGGGGGGCAGCTCAGATCTGTGTCTCCTGAAGTCCACAGTTATTTCTTTTGTCTTTTTGGTGTTTGAAATCAAGTTGTGAGCCTGACACCACACAGACCGATTCAGGACATCATCCCTGTAGGCAGACTCGTGTCCACCTATGATCAGTCCCACCACAGTGGTGTCGTCTGCAAACTTTGCTATTGTGTCGGTAGCATGGAGATGTTTGCAGTCGGTGGTGTACAGGGTGAAGAGCAGTGGGCTCAACATACAGCCTTGTGGGGAGCACGTGCTCAGTGTACGGTTGGAGGACAGGTGGGTTCCGAGTCTGACTGTCTGTGGTCTGTTCGTGAGGATATCCTTTAGCCACGAACAGGTGACAGGATGAAGTCCCAGGACAGTGAGTTTGCTGACCAGGATGTCGGAGATGGTTGTGTCAAAGGTTGAGCTGAAGTCCACAAAGAGCACCCTGGCATAGGTGTCACTGTGTACCAGATGGCTCAGCACAGAGTGGAGGATGAGGGATATGGTATCCTCAGTCGATCTGTTTGCTTTATAGGAAAACTGGTGAGGATCGAAGGAGGGGGGGAGGCAGTCTCTGATGTGTGAAAGAACCAGCTGTTCCAGACACTTTATGATGACCGGTGTAAGGGCCACTGGACGGTAGTCATGTAGACAGGTGACGTAGGATTTCTTGGGCACCGGGATGATGCTGGTGGACTTCAGACAGGCTGGGATGGTGGCTCGAGACAGGGAGAGGTTGAAGATATTGGTGAAGACCTGGAAGAGCTGGTTTCCACAGGCCCTAAGAACCTTCCCAAGAACACTGTCCGGTCCAGCTGCTTTCCTGGGGTTCACCCTGGCGAGCATCCGTGCCACCTCCTGTGCCTGCGCAGTCAGTGGATCGTAGCTCAGGGCTGACTGGGTCAGGGGGGATGCAGCTGGGGGCTGCGGGGCTGTGGACTCAAAGCGTGCAAAGAAAGTGTTCAGCTCCTCTGCCAGTGCAGTGCTCGAGTCTATGGCTGAGCTGGTATGTCCCCTGAAGTTGGTCAGCTGCTGTATTCCCTGCCATACCTGTCTGGTGTTGTTTTTAGAGAGGTGGTCTTCCAGTACTCTCTTATAGTCCATCTTGGCTTTCCTGATGCCCCTTTTCACTTCAGCTCTGGCCGCCCTGTACAGATCTTTATCACCAGACCTGAAAGCACTGTTCCGGCTTCTGAGGAGTGACATGACCTCGCTGGTCATCCAGGCTTTCTAGTTTGGAAACACCCGGATATGTTTGACGACAGTGACAGTCTCCATGCAGAATGTGATGTACTTCAGCACAGCCTCTGTGTACACTGTCAGGTCATAGTGCTCAAATATACTCCAGTCAATGTGCTCGAAACAGTCCTGCAGCTGGGAGAGTGCATCCTCAGGCCAGGTGATGGTGATGGTCTTCTTCGCTGGAACTGTTCTTCTTCTTAGAGGAGTGTAAGCAGGGATAAGATACAGAGAGAGGTGGTCTGACTGGACCAGGTGTGGAAGCTGTTTAATTCTGTATGCATGTTTAATGTTAGTGTAAACATGGTCGAGTATGTTTCCCTCCCTGGTCGGGCATTTAACATGTTGGTAAAGTCCAGGCAGGACAGACTTCAAGTTTGCTTGATTTAAGTCGCCTGCCTGAGGTGTATAGTGTATTGACCCAGTTGATAAATGATTCCCCAAAGCCAAATCTGTGAAGGGTATGGATGAGGAATGACCAGTTAACTCTGTCTAAGGCTTTTTCTGTGGCTATGATGGTTTCGTGGTTGTGTGTGGCTGAGTGGTGCATTATATTGAGCAGTCTGCATGTGTTATTGGATGAATTTCGTCCTTTGATGAATGATGTTTGGTCTGGGTGAATTATGGATGGAATTATTTTTTCTAGTCTATGGGAGAGTGCTTTAGTAATGCTTTTTATGTTGACATTGAGGAGTGAGATGGGACAGTAACTTGAAGGCAGGGTGGGGTCTTTGTTTGGTTTGACGAGGAGTGAGATGGATGCTGTGTTCATGTTGGGTGGAAATTTGGAGTTCTGTTGTATTTCAATTAACGTTCTAATGAAAAGTGGGGCTAAGATGGACCAGAAATGTTTTTTAGAACTCAGCAGAGAAGCCATTAGGGTCTTGTTGGGTTAAGAAACGTTTTAAAGTTGAGATTGTGGTAGGAGATGAGGTGTTTTGCTTTGAGGGAGGGAAGGCTAATGAGGATGTCCATGGTGACTGCAAGGTGGTCGGAAATGTAGAGGTTGGAGCTGGATCAGATCCAGGGTGTGGCCGTGCTTGTGGGTGGGGAAGGTGACATGTTGATCGATGTTGATGTGGTGAAGTAGGTCGAGGAACTCTATGGCATGTTTTCAGGCGGGGACGTTACATGGAGATTGAAGTCCCCAAGGAGGAGGCTGAAGGCTGAGATGGTGCCGAGCTGCCGATTTCGTTGAGGGGAAAGTGGTCCATGGGTTTTAGCCAGGTTTCAGTCAGGCATAGGAAGTCCAGGTTGTTGTCCATGATGAAGACTCTCAGAAGAAGGCTTTTGTTGTTCAGGGATCGGGTGTTAAGTGATGCCATTTTGAGAAGACGCTGGTTTGTGAGTGGCTGTGAGGACTGGGGGAGTGGGCGGAGATTTGCTAGTTGAATACATCTATTATTGGGTAGACGGGAGGGCCTATGGTTAATGATGGAGAAGATATTGGGGACAGCTGGTAGCTGCAGTTGCTGGTACGGTTGGCAGGGTGCGGTGAGGGGCAAGGGGGGTCTTGGCGTTGAGATGGGATGTTCCAGAAGGGTCCGCTGGAGGGTACTGTGATCAGGGGGCAATTTGGTGGGGGGCGAGGAAGAGAATGGGGAAGTAAACAAACCTCGTCAGTCCGCTGTGTGTACTGGACATGGGAGAGAAGGATGGATGTGCCGAGGCTATCGGGGTGGATTCCGTCTCTGTTAAAACAGTGCTGCATGTTCTGAAAGAGGTTACAATTGTCAATAAACTTGGTTCCATGTGCGGAGCAGATTGAGTAGAGCCATCTGCAGCTGCCCACTGATAAAACAATCTTCCCCCAGTCTTTGAGGGAGTTTAAAAGAACTTTAAATCACGTTTAATAAAATTCCCCTGACGATTAACAGTGTCATAGCAGCCTATGTGGTTGATAATGCGGTGGATGGTGGAAGGAAGAGAGTGTAAGAGAGAGGAGGATTTTCATTGTCTGCAGTCGTAGCTCCAGGAAAACACATTGTTGTGGCATTAAAGAAGTGGACATTTCGGATGAGGCTGTCACCAATGATGAGTGTGGTGGGCTCAAATAGTGGAGGAATCACTGGCTGGGAGGCTGGCACTGCGGAGAGCCACCGCGCGCTGGCGAGGAGGCCGTCTTCGCGCAGACAACCGGCGGTGTCCAGGAACTGCATCCAGAGGTGGAATTTTTTAGGCTGATGGTGGATCCCTTGTTCACCGGGAGGGGCCTGGAGACTCCATCGGGTGGCTGCTTGGGGTGTGGAGCTGGATGTGGGCTGCAGGTCGCAGAGCTCCAGCTGCATTTCTGAAGATTGCTCACTGATAGCAGCGGAGAGGGGGTCCACAAAGAGCACCATCCGTGGCTGGTTTCTCTTTCCTCCGCTCTTATCCATGGCACAACGTTTCTTCCTCATTAGTTGGGAAGACCATGCAAAGAGGGATAGTTGCACAGCAAAAGGCTATATTTCCAATGTAAGTGTTGTTGTGTTATTGTTATATTTTCAGTGTTAGTGTTGTTTGTTAAATATACAGTGTCAATTCAACACTTAAGCAGTCTAATTCCACTATGGGAGAGTTAGTCCCGCAAAAGAGTTGGTGTTAATCCGGGGAGTTACATCTAAACAACTCTATAAGTGCTGATTTGGGAGTTACATCTAAACAACTCTAGTGTTGATTTTAAAATCAACATCAACACTAGAGTTGGTCCAACATGTCTGCGACGTATTTGGCACAAGAACGCGATGAGGAGAGCAGCGGCAGCGGCAGCGGACACCGCGACAAGGTAAGCTAGCATGATTGTTTTATGCAATTTTTCTTTAATGTTCTTTTGCACGAGTGTCGATTAAAATATACAGATAATTAAGTTTGAATAACATTAGTTCTGCTGTAGTCTTTATGGAAGACGCAGTTCGCTTTACACAACAAAATATCAGCCTACGGAGTACAGAGCTGGGACTGGACCGGGGCATTGAGCTGCTTCTCGCCGGGAGACAACTGATGAAAGTCGGACTGGCGCTCCAAGCGGCCGGCAAAATGCTGGTGGAGGATAACAGCTGGAGGGGGAGCGGGGCTTGGCACACCGGGCGGCCACACCGAGCCCAACTTTTTATGGGCAGGAGTTGGTTGTGTGTTTTTTTATTTTTAATTTTTGGATTAAAAAAAAAAAGTTTAATCATAACTTTAGCTTCTCTAGCGAACCTTACCGAAGTCACCCCTGTAAGGATATTCCACCACACTCCATTTATAGTTATATTCTCTTGTAAGGCTATCATATTAAGCCTCATACCGTTTTTAGTTATGACATATAATCCTTATCACGTATCATACTCTTTATTATTCTCATGTGTGACATGTAATCTTTTCACTTATTAATATGTAACTTTCATTTATTGTATGTGCACCAGTGTTTTAGTTAGTCGTGTGTCCCACCGCAGGGCGTAGGAGGCCCCAGGGGGAATCGAAGGCTGCTACAATTTATTGCAGCCAGCTGCGCCGGGAGAGATGCCTTCAGAAGAAGCCAGCGACAACCTTGGAGAAAAACACCTCACCCTGAAAAAAAGCACGACGTGACCAGTCGGCGGACATACATAAAAGCTGGGTCAGGGAAAAAAATAGGCAGTTGGACTTCGTGAACCAACTCTGACTGTTATCGGTTAGGGGAAGTGAAGTATCAGCCCAGAGCTCTGTCATTTTTCACAACTTCTGCTAATAAACATTTTTGAAGATCATCTTCAGCCTCAGACTCCAAATAAACGAACACGCAGGACAGATCAACACATAGCCACCGAGTAGGGTGATCCAGCCCAAAAATTTGGTGACCCCGACGTGATTTGGAGTGGCCGGAAAACCTTGGAGAAAAACACCTCACCCTGAAAAAAAGCATGACGTGACCAGTCGGCGGACATACATAAAAGCTGGGTCAGGGAAAAAGATAGGCAGTTGGACTTCGTGAACCAACTCTGACTGTTATCGGTTAGGGGAAGTGAAGTATCAGCCCAGAGCTCTGTCATTTTTCACAACTTCTGCTAATAAACATTTTTGAAGATCATCTTCAGCCTCAGACTCCAAATAAACGAACACGCAGGACAGATCAACACATAGCCACCGAGTAGGGTGATCCAGCCCAAAAATTTGGTGACCCCGACGTGATTTGGAGTGGCCGGAAAATTGCCTTGGAAGACATCCCACAGCACATCCAGATCAGACCAACAACGGAGTGGCCACTACAAACCAAAAGGTAAGCAGAAGCCTGTTACACCAAAATTCTGCAAATCGAACACTCTAAACTTAAGTTGGCGGTCTGGTGTTTAGTATAAAGAGGTTGAGAAAAGTTCAAATTTATAGAGGTTTAAGGCCTCGATTCTAAGGTTTAAGATAAGATTAAAGAGAAGGGGTTCCCCGGGCTGAAGAGATTCGAGTCCTAGTGAAGCCAGATCGGGGTCCCCCAGGCCAGACACCGGGGTTTGAGTCCCTGGAGTCCAGGTCAGGGTCGGTAGCCCTGAACCAAGGGTGGGGTGGAGTCCCCAGCCCGTGTATTTAACAACGTCAAGAGGTGGGGTTTGAGTCCCCAGCCTGTGTATTAAAGAGCTCAAAGTGTGAGTGTGACTGTGAGTGCGAACGGAGTGGTTGATCGAAGCAGCGGACGCCTGGAAACCTGATGGTGTTAACATAAGGGCATTGTCAGTTGAAGTAGATCAACAGACACTCATAAGGAATAGGGGTGAGGTTGTGAGTCTAAAACTCTGGCGGGTTTAGGATAGGACCCCGAGAGAGAGACTGGACTCCTCACTAAGAGGAGCCTAGAAGCTTGTCTCTCTGAACCCGTTGGAGGGCCCGTGAGGAATTCTCACTGACCAAAAACCCACAAAAGTGACGGAAAATAGATGGTGAATTTGAGAGAGAATGTGAGGAGTTTGGATGTTATAACAGAAATGCTCCAGAACCAGTTCGAGCAAGCCCTCTTACAGGTGGTAAGCGGCATCTCACAGCGAGACAAAGAAAAAAAGAGTAAGTGGTATAAGGACAGATGGAATTGGCTGATTACAGAGGGAAAACTGAATCCAAACAGAGGGGGTAATCTACGGGAAGTAATTTTAAAAGCGGAAAGAATATTTGAGGGACAAATAAAGAAGTTGGAGTCGGAACACAGGGATTTCTAAAAAAAAAAGGGAAGTGGAGAAGGGAGAAAGAGAGAAGTTAGGGAGGGGCCACCAGATAACATACCACACATACATACACACACACTAACACACCCCGCTGCCCAAAAGAAGAAGACCCATTTGAACAAAGAGCCCTAAGAGAAACCTCGAGGCAGAGGCGCACGTTTTTCCCCCTCATCCACCAGGTTCCCCCATGGCAAGAGAAGGGTCAGTGTCAAGGTCAGAAAGGGATCGATCAGAGAAGGTGCTACGAGAGCGGCAGGAAGAACCAGGCAAAATAGAGGGTGAATTACACAGGTTACTGACAGAGTTGGAAGAGAGTGAAAGAATGATTGAGGAAGCCACCAGGAGATACGTACAAGATGAGGAGGAGGGACCTCTGGGAGTTGATGACGAAAGAGATGAGATGCCTGTCACGTTCGAGGGGTGCCTCACAATACATGGGGCTCCCCAGCAGGCACAGGAGGCTCGTGGGGCCACCGGAGGGGGAGCACTCTCCCCACCGGTGACCCGAGCACAGGTGGGAGGCATGGAGTTTCGCAGCGGCAACACGACGGGGTCATGCGGTCACTTTCAGCTCCCCTTATTGGCCATCAGCCAAGGGACATGTAAATACCAACCTTGGTCTTTCTGCGACATACAGTGTGTGATAGATAAAATGCCCCCTCCAGAGGAGGGCGTTGGGAAGTGGATGTCCAAATTTGACTCGCTCACTCAAGGGCTAAGATTGGCCTTGGGAGACTGGAGAGCTCTGCTAGGGAGGCAGGTGTCTGTTAATGAGCTGAGTGTTATCGAGAGCACTGCTGGTGTTCTGCTGACTGAGGATGACTCCCCCTTTGGGCCTCTGCCTTCCGCAATCGGAATGGCTATGAGGGAGAGATGGCCCCAGCCCGAGGGGAATTTACATGCTATATCATAACCAGAACCCGTACAAATTTGTGGCCTCCTGTAAAGAAGAGTGGACACAATCAGCAGGCAGATGTCCTGACGGCGACTCGCTGCACAGAAGCCTTTTCAGAAACACTGTTTTGGCAGGGTGTCCACCGAGTGCAATGGAAAACAACCCTGATCTCCCGGGATCACCTCCTGTAACTTGGGAGAAACATCTCGTTCACCACCTCAAACTTGATAAAGACAAAAAGACAAAATTGAACAAGAAACTCTGTCAGCACAATTAGAATTGTTAAAACTGCGATCTGATGAAGCTCGCAAACATGCCACACTCTCTCGTAAAGACCGAAAAGAATCAGGTAATGTGATGCTGCAGCAGCCGCAAGCAACTCCACAACCCCCACCCCCACAACAACATCAATCACAACCACAACAACCACTACCTCATTCACAGCAACAGTCATTTTCGTTGCTGCCCCCTCAACCCGTGATGTACGCCCCCGATCCTGTTCTCCAATACTATCCATGGCCCCAGTGGGGACCGCCCACTGGGCTGGGACGAGGCAGAGGATATCAGCAGGGGAGGAGTCTGAGAGGCAGGGGCCGGGGTTTTGCCAGGGGTGATCCTGAGGGGCCCCTCCCGGGGAACTGCCAGGGGTATGGCGAGCCTGGCCACTGGATGAGGAACTGCCCACATCGGGAGGCCCTTCTTTCTCTACCCACCAAGCGCCGAATGCCATTGCAGCTCCTGGCAGACAGTTTCCCTTG
This sequence comes from Mullus surmuletus, assembly GCA_903171835.1. NCBI lineage: Eukaryota > Metazoa > Chordata > Actinopteri > Syngnathiformes > Mullidae > Mullus > Mullus surmuletus. The sequence continues at coordinate 56,234 of CAESWR010001614.1, read as the reverse complement.
CTCAGGGCCTGCGTCTGAGGCCTGGGGGCGGAACCTATGAGGAGGCCTGAGAAGCCATGAGGAGCAGGGGCTGGCAGACCCCCTGCTACCCGTGGAGGTTGCGGGAACCCGACTTCCTTATGTAATGGGCTTCTCCGGGGAATATCAAACTCTGCCCCTGACAACACCTCTCCCTGTTGTGGTGGCTGACCAGCGAATATTCCACTAATTTGTGAACTCACATCAGTGCCCAGTCAACCTGATGGGAAGAGATTTGCTGGTCACACTGGGCGCCACTATCCAGTGCTCTGCGGATGGGGTCACAGTGTCATTTCCAGACGGCACCGCATTCAACTGCTCTGTTTCCAGGACGGCACCGCATTCAACTACTCTGTTTCCAGTCCCCTGGTCCCTCGTCAGATGCTGATGGTCGAGCACAGTTATGAACATTTTGCTGACATCTACTGAGCCTTGTTACATCCGGAAGCGATCTCTGGGGGTGGTGCATCACTTGATCCTGACACACACAAATGGTATGAAATGTCTTCTGAATCTGTACCACACATAACTCTGGCTCTCCGTGCAAACCACCAGGCAAAAGACTTGGGGCCCATGATGAAAATGGCCACTTCCGTGGCAGATTGGGTGCCCACTCAAATCCCCTCGAGTCAGGTGGTCCCCTTCCACAAAGATCTATGCCATTGCCATTAACACTATGGACACTGCTGTACTCGAGCACCAACAAATTTCTCGCTCACACGGCAGGGAGAAATCTGATCATGAGAGATCTGAAGAGATGTTATCATCTTGCCGCCTGCGCTGTGGTCCAAAGGCCTGACTGAGTTTTTGCAGTTCAGTCTCTCCGGTCACATTTTCCCTGTCTACGCCGCTACCCATTTGTCAACACCAATATGCTCATAAACCAGAAGCTGAGGAAGGGATTGCTGAGACTATCTCTTCTCATGTCTCAGGACTTCTCATGTCAGGGGTGTTGGAATACTCCACATCAACGTGGAACACACCCATCCTACCTGTCCCGAAAGTAGGAACTGACAAATACCGCATGGCTCATGACTTACAAAGAATTAATTCAGTCACATCCACACCCACCGTCCCAGTTACAAATCCTTACACCTGTTTGGATGCGATTAGCCCCAGACACCAGTGGTTCACATGTATTGATTTGGCTAACGCTTTCTTCTGTCTTCCCCTAGCAGAACACCTTAAACCTGTGTTTGCATTCACCTTCAGGGGACGAAAAGCTGCAGGACACCCGCCTGCCTCAGGGCTTCATCCTATCACCAGGTATTTTCAATCAGGCCCTAAAGCCCCTGTTGCAGTCCTGTCAGCTGCCTGAGGGTGTCGTACTCATCCAGTATGTGGACAAGCTCCTTCTGGCTGGCCCCTCTGCTGAGGTTCGTTTGCAGGCAACACGGGATGTTCTTCACCTGTTCAATTGTGGCTTTAAAGTGTCCAAATCTAAGTTGCAGTGCTGTAGACAACAGGTGACCTTCCTGGGACGCATGATCTCCGTCGACGGCTCAGGCTTGTCCGCTGCGCATCGCTCTGCCATTCTCCAGTACTCCAAACCCGTCACAGTTAAAGAGATGATGTCATTCCTTGGATTGACAGGTTTCAGCAGGCATTTCATTCCTGATTATGTCAACAGAACCTCCACACTGCGCTCCCTGATTAATGAACAGGGCATGCGGAACCTGCAGAATCACCTTGTGTGGACTCAAGAGCCTGAACGTGTGTTCATCGACCTGAAAACCGATTTGTCCCACGCCGCTGATTTGGCCGTTCCTGACTACTCGCTTCCGTTTTATCTTGATGTTTCTGAAACAGAATTCGTGGCGAATGGGGTTCTGTTTCAGAAAAAGGGGGATAGAAGATTTGTGCTAATGTACATGTCAGTTGCGCTTGACAACACGGAAAAAGGACAACCACAGTGCACCAGGTTTGTGGTGGGTGTGGCAAAAGTGATTAAAAAAATGCAGCCATGAAGTCATGGGACACACCCTGTACATTTTGACAAACCACAGCATCGTCACGTTTATCAACTCTCAGGCATTCACAATGACTCCGCTACGACAGATAAGGTTGGAAAAAATCCTCTCAGCACCCAACCTTATTTTCTCACAATAAAGGAATCAACATGGCAGATGGAATGACAGGGACAGAACCTCACTTATGCGCAGAGAGAGCACTCAAGGAAGAGAAGGTAAGACCAGACATCAGTGCGGTACCTCTTTCTAACCCACAAGAGACACTGTTCACAGACAGATGTTGTTTCAGACATCCAACAGAGGGTCTAAAGGCAGGACCTCCCGGTGATGGATCGCTGCGAGAGACATCTCTAGAACCGTTTCCGGTGGAGCGTGTGTGGCTGAAGGTCGTCAAGCGGAAGTGGAGTGAGCGAAGGTGGACAGGCCCGTACCAGGTGGTGGAGTTCTCTCCACCACCTGGTACGGGCCATCGCATGCTGTGAGGCTCCAAGGCAAAGGCGACACTTGGTATCACTGGAGCATGTGCTCGCTCGCTCCGTGGCCGGAACGCACTCTGAGTGAAACAGTGAAGGATAAACCCTGTATATAATCCATTTTATAGTTAGCTGATTTTTGCATGTTTATCTTGTTGCTTATATAGTTACATTTGTGCTCATTGCATTGAATTGTGCTTCCCCATAAGGTTAAGGTCATAAGCTCGCTCAAGAGTGGTACTACTTGAGCTACAAAGGAGCATTATAGCTGGGGAAGTGAGAAAGTCTTTGCTTTAGCTGTTTCTTTGTGACATATTAATCATGACATTCCCCAGGTTTGGGTCATGGCATACAATGGCTATCCTGGCAATCATAACTATTGTGTGTGTTGGAGGTACTGCATATACCTCTTTGATGTTCTGTCCTTTCAAGAAGGGGGGCAGATGTCCAGGCATTCAGGGGGGGGGCCCAGCAGCGCCAAAACATCCCTGCTTGGATTCTCCAGGTCTCGAGCTGAACTACACCAGAGGAGAAGCGTCTACCTTTCTGTTTGACCTATGTAACGTAGTCAACTTACAAGGTAAGCCCCTTATCTGGAAACATCAATCCCTCTATTTATGCCACTGGAAACCCATACAAGATAGTTGCACCGCAGGTAAGAAAATGCTTTTCGGCCGGTCTGCACCATACTGCCCCGTGCACTCTACTCCCTGCTGATGCAGGTCGGCCTTTGTCATGTAATGAAGCAGACACGACGAGCTCCTTGTAACTCGGTTTATTCACGAGCGCCACACGAGCATAGCAACACCTGGCTAACACAATAGCCCCGGCTTTACTCACAGCTATCAGTCCCGTACCTACTGGCTACGGTAGCCTAGTATGACCAAAGTTATCTCACAACATCTCCCCTTTATAAGGAACAAATGAAAGTTACTCCTTGCCCCTGAATTGTAAATAAACAGTAACATAAATAACCCGTATTAGTTTCAGTTTGACAGCATAAAACAACTTTTTTTTTCATAACAATACTCTCCCATTACCTCCCCACAACTGAACACTGGACATCATCGGGGTAGACTACCCTCAGTCCTGGGAAGGGATTATTCTGTCCTTATGAGAGAGATGAACCCCCTCTCAATTTCGTCCTCTTCTCGTCTGTGATTCCTGTAAGAACACTAAAACAGGTCTAATAAAGAGAACGGCCCCTAGAGGTCAGTCTCTGCGGAGTGGTGGACTGGAGAGGAGACCGTGGGGCGGGGCCTGACGATGGCTGGCCCTGTGATGGCTCCTGTGGAGTTGCCACCGATGTAGCTGGGGAACTGCTGTCCTGCTGTGGTGGGACTGGAGCAGCACCGTGCTGTTGCTCTGCTGGATTGGCCGTCTCAGGGACAGCCTGAAGATGTCGCCTGTTGCGACGAGTCACCGTGCCGTTGTCCGTTTCCACCACATAGGATCTCGGCACCTTAGACTTGCTGATGACTTTGGCAGGTGTCTTCCAACCTTTGTCCCCATCAAGCTTCACCCTGACATTTTGACCTGGGCGCAGCTCAGGGAGAGGACGAGCTGAATATCTGCGGTTGTAGAAGAACCTGTAAACGTCCTTAGCTGCAGCGTCTTTCTGGTAGACGAGATCCCAGTTGGCTGGCTGTGGCAGCAACGACTTCTCCAGTGCTGGGACAGTGGTGCGGATTTGTCGACCTGTCATCAGCTGAGCGGGGCTTGCTCCAGTCGCGGCGATCGGTGTGGAGCGATAACACATTAAAGCTAGACAGGGGTCAGGCTGTTTGAGGAT
>CAESWR010001614.1:39518-51944 GCA_903171835.1 Mullus surmuletus | reverse complement strand
AGTGAGAGGAGCGATTTCAATGTCTCTTGAAAAATAGTCCACTACGATGAGGTAACTCTTACCCTCCAGCTCGCACAGATCAGCTGCGATCCTTTGCCAGGGGCCACTGGGTAGGGGAGTCACTACCAGTTGTTCACGTCTCTGTATGGGTTTTTTCCTTCGTGCAGCTGGTTTAGAACATCGGATCTGAGTGCTGTGGGGATTACAATGCGATCATGATACAGTGCTAGACCATCTGATTCCGAAAGGTGAGCTCTGGCTGTGTGAAATCCTCGTAGGGGTGAGAACTCTGCCATTCTCTGTGGCCATGCTTTTCTGATGAAGGTGATCACTTTTTGAAGCTCAGCATCAGTCTGTGTGGCTCTGCGGATTTCCTCCAGCTTAGGTGACTTGATTGGCTTGCTAGCCACCATAGTGTTCACATATGCTCTGACCTGACTGTCAGTGTCTGACTTGTGGTCTCCATCCAGGGGTGGCCTTGAGAGTGCGTCAGCCACTGCCAGCTGTTTACCTGGGACGTGCTCCGCAATGACATCGAACAGCATTAGGCGCATGAGCAGTCTCTGACACCTCAGTGGGGTCTTGTCCAGGTCGTATGTGTTAATTAATGGCACCAGAGGCTTATGGTCTGTTTGAAGACGGACTCTGCCCATTTCCTGGATGTAACGGGCGAAGCGCTCACAGGCCCACACAGACGCCAAGCACTCTTTCTACATCTGGGAATATCTTCTTTCCGCATCTGAGAGAGTGCGAGAACGGAAGCCGACGGCGCGCAGCTCTCCCTCGTGGTCCTGCAACAGGGCAGCGCCCAGGCCGTAGCTGCTGGCGTCTGCGCTGACCACGGTTGGCCGGCCTGCATCGTAGTAGCATAATGCTGGTGCTGCTGCTAGCGTAGCTTTCGCTTTGTTGAATGCTTGCTCTTGAGGCTCACCCCAGACCCATGCAGTCTCTTTTCTGAGTAGACTCGTGAGTGGGTGCAGCATGGTGGACAGGCCAGGAAGGAATTTGCCCACATAGTTTATCAGTCCTAGCACCTGACGAAGTTGCTCCACATTTGTAGGGCTGGGCAGTTTGGTGATGGCCTCCACTTTGCTGTTATCCGGCTTCACCCCGTCAGCGCTGATTATGTGCCCAAAGAACTGTATTTCAGTTGGTCTGAAATGGCCCTTTGCCCTGTTGAGCTTGAGGCCTGAAGCTTTGATTGTGCGTGGCACTGCATCCAGGCGGTGGTCGTGTTCATCCTTATTAGACCCGTAGACAAGGATGTCATCCATCACGATGACAGTCCCCTCCAGGCCCTTGAGCAGCGTGCTCATCAGCCGCTGGAAAATCTCAGGCGCTGATGTAATCCCGAATGGCAAGCGTTTGAAGCAAAACCTGCCCATTGGAGTTATGAAGGTGGTTAATTTCTGGCAGCTGGGGTCCAATGGGATCTGCCAGAACCCACTCGAGGCATCTAGGGTGGAGAAAACCTTGGCTCCGGCTAGCTTGGGCGTTATATCATCCAGTGTGGGCAGAATGTAACGCTCCCGCTTTACTCCCTTGTTCAGCCTTTTTAAATCCACACACACTCTGACCTCGTCCTTGTTGCACTTTGGAGCAGGCACCATCGGTGCACACCAATCTGTGGGTTCGGTGACCTCCTCTATGATCCCCAGGTTGAGCATGCGCTTTAGCTCTTTTTCGACTCTTGGGAGAAGTGGAAAGGGGACTCTGCGTGGAGTGTTTACACTGTATGGCACTGCATCTTTTGTCAGTTCTATTTTAACAGGCTCACAGTTCAGTAATCCTATTTCTCCAAACACATCCCCTACTAGGCTGCTGTTGATTTTGTTGACTCTTGTAACTTTGCCACAGACTTGCCCAGTAAGTTACTTGTATATTGTCCTTTAATGACTGGGATCCAGTGCTGATATTTTTTTTTTCTTGTACAGGGTAGCGGTGAGGAATTTCCCCACACGCACAACTTTCCCTCCCGGGCTGTAGACTGTCGGCCTGGAGGTGATCAGTCTGGGCCTCCGTCGTAACCCACTGAATGTCTCTTCTGTCATAACAGTTGTGTCAGCACCAGTATCAATTTTAAAATCAACTGGATTACCATTCACCATCAGCTTGACATCCCAATCTGTGTCTAAGTCCGGTTCCTCTATGACAGTTGGCATTGACTCGGTTACAGTTCCCAGGAAAAGTCCTCCAATGAAAAATGAATCATCCTCCGAATCCACCACAGCCTCTGTCCTGACTTCTTTTAGCATTCTGGTTTTGCATACAACTTCAAAATGGCCCATCTTGTTGCACTTCCTGCATCTTTTATTGCGGGCAGGACAGCTCTCCATTTTATCATGCGTTCTATTGCATCTTTGGCAGTTCTGTTTAGCGTCACTGTGTTTTTGTCCCTGTGGCTGTTGTGATTTATCGTAGCTCCGTCTCGTGTTGCCGTATTGTTTGTGTCTCACCTCGTTCACTCCTGTTTCCACACACTCCGCGCTCTGTTGTTTGACCTGCTCACTCTGGCGCGCGAGCTGAATCGCCCTCTCCAGTGTGAGATCCGCCTCGAGCTGCAGCCTCTGTGAAACCTCCTTGTCCAATATTCTTATCACAATGCAGTCCCGAATCTGTTCGTCTTTACTGTTGCCGAACTCGCAGTGCTGCGCGAGCTCGTACAGGCTCCGGACAAACACCTCAACGGTCTCACCAGCCCGCTGGATCCACTTGTGAAAGCAGGCGCGGTCATGGATGACGTTCCGTTTGGGTACAAAGTGTTCATTGACCTTATCCACCACACCGCCATAGTCAAACTCGGGGTGTGGAATCGCCTCCGTGGCAGCAGGAAACACAAACGAACTGTAGATAGGCTCCGCATCCCTCCCCATAGCATAGAGGAGCGAATTCACTTGAACCTCACCAGTCTCTTTATTCAGCTTGGATGCCACGCGAAAGCGGGAAAACCTCTGCCTCCACACCGGCCACTCCGCCGGGCGGGTGAAGTCGAACGGCTCCGGGGGACCAAACTTAGCCATGTCGTCTCCGGTGTTAGCGACGTGCAGTCCAGACTTCTGACACCATGTCACGTAATGAAGCAGACACGACGAGCTCCTTGTAACTCGGTTTATTCACGAGCACCACACGGGCATAACAACACCTGGCTAACACAATAGCCCCGGCTTAACTCACGGCTATCAGTCCCGTACCTACTGGCTACAGTAGCCTAGTATGACCAAAGTTATCTCACAACAGCCTCTCTCCATCTGAAATTCCATAATGCGTCCTCCATGAATTCATATTGGCATCCACCTCGTATATGTTGTGTAAAACGCAACATACCACGGAGAATGCCCCGAAACTCCGGAGGCTGTATGATAATAAACCACCTGAGCGATTCAGACATCTTCCGTGTGCGTCTCTCTGTCGATTTTTATCTGAGTGTTCTCAGATGGGAGATGTCAAATATATGCTCTCTATGTGATGCTGAAGCAGTTTGTGGTTGGCAGAAAGATGTGAGGTACTTAGTTTACATCAAGGTTTCAGCAGTGTTCATTTAGTCAGGTTGAGTTACCATTACGCGTGCCAAACATGCTTGTTCTGTCATCAGATAAGACATAGATCAAAAATATATCAATATAGATGTCAATGTATGTGCTGACTCATATAGTTGCACTGAATAGTGGTTGTTGTTGATTATTTACTGCGCTGAAATGTGCCTGATTGTGTGGAAACCTGCCTGTGAGCTATTGGTGACGTGTGCGCACGGCTCTGCTAGTTTACCAATTTTCCACTTGACCACCTGCGCTTCACCTGTGCCCAAAGCTGACCAGGTTGGGATCGGCCAGCTTCCAGTGCACCTCTTTACGCCAGCTGATTCTGTCTACACCTCCCCCTACAGCGCAGCCAGGCCCATCTTGGCGCACTGCGGTGGGCCTTGGCTCACCAATTTTCCAACCTGGCCTTGCGTGGGACTGTGCTGCACGAATTTGCCCCTGCGCGGGGTCTGCCATCATCTGCCGCGCTCGAGGTGGCCATGATTTTAAAAGCCCGGGGTCGGGTCTGCAGAGAGGACAATCGTGACCCACTCTCCCTCCCTCCCTCTAGGGATGCTTGCCAGAGATACTGTTAAAATGCTGACCAACCATGCACCACCGTTTGCCACAGATGCCACCAGTTGTCTGTGGCAAAGGCTTGATTTTGCATCCAAAGCCAGCTGCTGATGTTACTCATCTGTGTTACTGATGCATGTCAGCAATGTGACAGAGGGCTGTAAGTCTGTCCCACCACACCCCATTTCTCCACACTTCATTTTTATCAAAGTTGCACTTCCTTGTACGGCTCACATAGAAGGCCTCACACCATTTTTAGTAATAACATATAATCCTTTCTAAGTATCATATTCTTTATAACGCACATGTGGGACATGTAACCTTTGCATTCAGATATAAATTCACTTAACGAATGTGCACCAGCTTTCCCAGGGTCTGTGCTAGACTTTCATCGCAATACAGGGTGGAGGAGGCTGGCACTCCCAGCTGCAGTGAGCGGAGAACTCCCCAGAAAGGAAGGAAGACGACCTTGAATCCCAAGAAGCTGCATATCACAATTAACGAAGAATGACGCAATCTATCGGCACACACTAACAAAAAGCTGGGTCGGGGAAAGAGAGAGTCAGTCGGACTTCGCGAACCGAAACTGACTGTTATCGGTTAGGGGAGCGAAGCATCGACCCAGAGCTCTGTAATTTTTCTCAACTTCTGTTAATAAACATTTTTGAGATCATCTACGGCTCAGACTCCAAACGAACACGCAGGGCGGATCGACACATAGCCACCGAGTAGGGTGATCCAGCCCAACAGGGCCAAGGAGAGAGAGTTGCTTGAGGAGGACATTGGCTCCAGGCACGAGGCATGAGGAGCTGCAGATAGCAGACTTGTCTGAATGGAGGCAGCAGCAAAAGCTGACCACGGTCCAGTGGGGGCAGTGGAACATTTGAGGCCCTATTGAGGCCCTATGGTTTTGTCAGAGGGTGCTATAAAAGAGCTGAGAATTAGGGAGGTGCGGTGGCAGCTGCGGGTTCCCAAAAGCCTGCATGCACAAAAGCCATGCACAGAGCTGCGGGGTCTGAACATCTTGGGGTATCAAAAACGCTCAGACATGCATCAGATATTTTACAGTGTGCAGCGCAGAAGGTATGTATTGGACTTTTACCATCGCACTGCCCACAAGGGTCCCCAAGGCAGTCACACACTTCAGAATTTGTGGTGGAGGCTGAACAGCATTTTTTCTTCTCCAAAGATGGTTATTACAATGTGGGAAGCATGTGCATTTCAGTATTGTGGATGCTTTTTAATGTACATGCCCCTTGTTATTAACAGTTTTATTTGAAGTAGGGGTTTGTGGGCTGTCAAGTTAGTTGAAGAGATGCATTAGAAATAGGAAGCTGTCGTTTCTGCCCAGCCCATGTCTTGGAAACACCGACACAGATGACGTCACTCTGCCATGGGGAGCCCCCGCCCTCAGTTTGCCAGATTGGAACCAAACAACGTTGAAACGGTGACCATGCGCCTCAGATGTGCCAGCCCTGCAGCTACCCCATGTGAAGATGTCCCAAAGGAACCATGACGTTGTATTGACGAGGCTTGCAAAACCGGAGTCTTTATTCAGAGAGCCCTGTTTACTCGTCGCTCTTAACACACAACCTTAAACACTACTGCCACTTACTCAGGGGTTAATTTGAGCCGGATCCTGCCGGAACAAGATCCGGCACCTCTTAATTTTGGCCTCCCTGTGGCCCGGTACCTATTTCGGCAGATCCGGCACCTCTCATAAAAAAAAATAAAAAAAATAAAAGCACATAAAAAATGTTTAAAATAAAATTAAAATAAAATAATAATATGCATGTATTAAATTACAGAACAAATCCCAAAAATGACATGTTTTTTAAGATTTAACCTAATTTGAAATCAACAAACCACGCCCCCATCACCATTACAGAAAAAAAAAATATTTAGAAATTCGCCGCAGAGAGGAAAAACCGTTAGGCATTTCGCAAACATGTCAAAGAGACAGTTGAATTTACTGTCCTTTTTCAAGAAAAAGGAAGAGTTGCATGAATCAAAACGAGTCAGAAAAGCCTTCGACGAGGGCAGCTGCAGCGGTCACGTTGACGGCTGTAGCAGGCTCCTGCTCCGGCTGGTGGTGAACCTGACCAGCTGCTGCCACGGTGCCAGCCTCCTGCCCCGGCTTGGCTAGCTGTCGGTAAACCCGGCTAGCTGTTGCGGCGCTAGCCTCCTGCTGCAGCCGGTTTCTACCGTCAAGTTGCCCAAAATAAAGAGGAGGAGGAGAATACGGACATGCTCGGGATGTGGGGTGTTTTGGACAACTAAATGGTGAGCATACTTTATATTAATAGGCCGCCGTGCCAATCTTTGAATAATAATAATAATAATAATGATGGAAGATTTGTGTGATTTATAAAAAGCTCTAAAAAGCTTTTTTTTGACCTGTTGAGAAATTAATTGCTTACTGTAGATACTGTAAGTCCCACCTGTGGTGATGAGGGCATTTGCCTGTGCTGTGCGGAGTATAGCCTAAAATAATTATTATTATTTGAAATTGAGTCTTGTAAGTCCCACGGCGTGGCAAGTGGGCATTCGCATGTTGTTTTCAGCACGTTTTGTGTATACGTTCCGGGACCTGTGCCCGTCTCGTCATCCCGAGCTGTTATATGTACTTTGCGTTCCGGCACCTTATGATTTACAAATTAAGCACCGCACCTACTGGTTTAGTGGTATAACCTAATGAACTTGCATGCCTTTGTCACCGATAGACGGCCTGTGAATAGTTTACAAGTCATCAGCTGCGGAGGTTTAACTGCAGCATGTCACATCATTATTTGTATGTTTGCTGACTTTCGTTGTATTGCCTCCCCCCATATGCACTTACTCTAAATCAAAGCAAGTCGTGTGTGCAGTACAGGGTTTATACGGAAGTAGGCTATTTATTGATTGAGTGAGAGAGAGAGATTTATCGGTTATTAAACACACAAGTCAAGACCGACGAGGTCCGCTTAAAGTAGGTATTTAAAATGACCAGCAGGTATCGCCATGCCTCAACGTTGTCATCAATCATCCTCTACAGACAGCCAAGTGATTGAAACATGGATCTGGATTAATACGGAGCTAAATTAGGGTCAAAAGATTTGTAACTGAAAAAAATTGTAAATGAAACTTCACATGTTGATCATGAAAAACACCTCAATGAAAAAAATGAAAATAACCCACCAAGCATTTTTTGGTCTAAAAGACGTCTAATAGACGTCTAATGGTCCTTAGACGTCTGGGCTAAAATCGGTCTATCACTGGTCTAAAAATGAAAGTTTTTTAGCCGTCTAAGCTTAAACTAGCTGTCTAAAAGACGACTCCGTCTATACGCCTCGTCTAATCTTAGACGTTTAAATAACCGCTAATATACGTCTATTCATAGACGTCTAAAGTTAGAAGTTTGCCAGACGTTTACTTTTATACCAAATGTACACCCCATTACAGAATCTAGACATCGTATAGACGTCTATTAAACGTATCATTATAAGGATATTCTAATACATCCAGCCATTACAATCCATTAAATAATACACAACAAACCTTTATTAAAGGAAATTAAAGCTGTCAAAATTGAATGCTAAATCAGGGTCTCTAAAAAAGGGTTATCCTTACCTTAATGTAGTTCCAGGATGTTATGACAATTTATTTACATTATGTGTTTTTTTGGATCTTTTAAATAGGTTTCAGTACCACGAATGTCATGCTTATTTTACCACTGGATATAAGTACATCTCTTGATGTTAACAGTAACCAAACTATCCTACTGTAATCCAAATCAATACATTTTTCAAACATTATCCAACCATCACAAACACATGAATGTGCAAACAATATACACATTTTAATACCTTAACACATTTTTCAACATACATTGCAATGAAATAAAAGCACAAATTCAAATATACGATATTACCAAAATACAAGAAACTACCAAAAGTCTAACATACAAAATTACAAAAACAAAATAAAAATCTAGTTATATGTATGTAAAACATTCAAAACATTTAAGAAAAAAATGCAGAAACCCTGGCTTGGGTGCATCACCCTAAACCAAAACACACACACACACACACAAAAAAAGACACCAATGGTGTCCTGGGCCTCTTGTAGCCCCCCCCCACCACTTCCAGCTAGGGCCTCTTTAAAATGTACGGCCATTGCTGAGCTGATCATGTCATCCGTAGCCTCTTTGAACAACTTCTGAACAGCTTCTGCAAACAAAGAAATAAAATAAATGAAGAAAAATTGCAAGTGTGGATGCCTATTGATATACGTGATGTCAAAGAGATATTATTCAATAAGAAAAGGTACATGGTTTCAAAGGACTTGACTCAAAGGACATGACCCATTTGATACTTTGGGGTTACTATGTAAAGAATGAATGAATAAAGTCTGACTGTAACTGTAGTGTGGTTTCCTTTCATGAAACTACACTAATTAAGTTTCATAATTGTCAGTATTACAGGGATTACCGAGTACAGTCCAGACAAATTATTGTTTGTTAATGTAAATGTATGTCATGTCAGTCACACATTTCTAACATGAAGAAGCAAACGGCAAAAAACTAGCAGACACTTTTTCTATTCACCAGTGATAACAGAGTAGAAGGGAGTCTTCTTGAGAGCCCTCTTTCAACCACTTTGCATATTGAATTGTCGCATCAGTTCATTTGTGAAGAGTCTGCAACAGACAAGACAAGACAACTGTCAACAGTAAACTTACATAACTTGTATTACACTACCACACTGTAACCACCCACTGTTATGTTGTCTGTTCTACATCGAAAATGGCCGTTCATGGAGCCTATGTAGATTAAACTTAAACTTTATTCATTTGTATAGAACCTTTCATACATTTCATGTAACACAAAGTGCTTTACATCAAAGAGAATGATAAAAGAAATGAAAAGAAGCTAACTCCTAACAACTGACGCCATAGAGCATTTGATGGACACTTAATTGGAAGCTAGCAGGCAGCTATAGCTTGGCTGGCTATAGCTGCCTGCTAGCAAAACAACATTTCACCAAAATAAAATTTCAATAAAAATAATAATTTCAATAAAGGGCTGGGCACTCACCTATGCTCAGCCCTTCTCGGTGTGTGTCTTTGATGACCTCTACTCCGCTTGCTTAAAAAAAACCGAATGATTTCTCACAGCGAGTGGTCCGGACCAGAGCCCTGCTCAGTTTCCTTTAGACCGAGCGGGACTTTCAGCGTTGCCGCCCCCTGGTGGGGAGGGGTCATGGAAGGGAGGGAGCCGCTTTCTTTAGATTTAAGCTACTGTCCCTGATCGCTATTAGCGCAAACTGCCATTTTATTTTACTCTTCACAAATAATTTCTTATTTCAAAGGCAATTTGCATTACTGCCCAATCAACTTTTTTGCAAACTGCCTTTATTTAGCTATAGGTTAATAGTGATATCTAGTTATTTCTAAACATGGTTGGCATAATTATGCCTAAAAATAAAAATAATTTAATAGTTTAAACCTGGTCTAAATCTAGACGTTGATTAAACGTCTAAATCGAGGCTAAATCTAAACTTTACAGTATGTTGATTAATGGCCATTCAAATGATTGAAGCCCAATATTTGGATACCAGTTGTGCAATTTACAGTTATGTTTTGGTCAATATTCATTATTTAATGTATTCAATTCTATCGTCTATATTTGGTCTTAAAAGAGACGTTGATTTGAGGTCCTGATTTAGATGTCTAAATTGAATCTAAATCAAGTCTAAATCTAAACTACATTCTACATTGATCAATGACTGTTAAAAATGTTTTAATGCAACATTTGCCCATCATTTATACAATTTACAGTTGTTTTTTTATTTAATATTTAATAATTAATGGATTAAATTCTATCGTCCTAGATTCAGGCTAAAACATAGACCGATTATAGACGGGTGAATTTCGGTCTAGACTTAGACGAGACGTCTCGTAGACTGAGAAAACGTACACTTCCCACTGAGCCAGTGGGAAGTGTACGTTTTCTCAGGTTAAATGAAATTATGATTCACTCTGTTAGGCTATATATCCTATCTGAGCACTGGCTATATGGATGTGTTTCAATCGGCTAATTGCGATCTTCAAGTATCGAATAAATAGGCACATGGTGTCAAAAAGATATTTCTTTAATGCTCTCCACAGGTGGGGGGATGTACATGACAGCGTGATGAAGGGGAGGGGGTGAGGGGTGTCCACAGGTACCCATTTTGATCTTCGGAGCTTGGCAATTGGAGGTGGATTTCGGGTATCCCTACCAGCAGCTGGTTGCTGCAGCTGTGCAAATATACACGTAGGACCGTCACAGCCCCACTCCCTCCCAACTCCCTCATTGCCTGTCTCCATGAGTGTTGGATGACCAAGAATTTCCTCAAACTCAACGGCAATAAAACTGAGGCCCTGCTCATCGGCTTCAAGACCACACTCACCAACCTCCATATCACCTCAGCATCCCCCATCATCATAGACAACATCCCAGTCTCCTTCTCTCCCCAGGTCAAGAGCCCATACTGGAAAGCACCCTCTCTTTTGCTCCCCACATCCCTAACATCAACCGAACAGCCTTCCTTCTCCTACTCCACCCCTCACTCACCCAATCAAGTACCGAAATCCTGGTCCAATCATTTGTCACCTCTCGCATCAATTACTGCAACACCCTCCTCATCGGAAACTCACCAACAGACTCCTTTTATTATTAATGATGCTTTTATTGTTTTACCTGTGTTTTAACAATGTTTTTAACAGCACTTTGTTATGTATGTGTGTATGTATGACGTATGGTTGTATGTATGTATTTGTTTAACTGTGTAAGGCCACCTTGGGTCACTTGACAGGCGCCTTGAAATAAAATGTTTTATTATTATCATTATTGTTATTATTATTATAGTATTATATGCAGAGGTGGGTAGAGTAGCTAAAAATTGTACTCAAGTAAAAGTACTGTTACTTCAGAATAATATTACTCAAGTAAAAGTAAAAAGTAGTCATCGAAATAATTACTTGAGTGAGAGTAAAAAAGTACTTGGTGAAAAAACTACTCAAGTACTGAGTAACTGTTGAGTAACTTCTGATTTATTTGTTAATGAGCATTCAATCAGACAAAATTACAGAGAGTAGAGTACGTTTATCCCATCAATAAAATAAGAAATAAAATAAATTAATAAACAATAAAATAATACCTTAAAATAAAATAATCTTTGGGTAAATTCAAGTACCTCAATAAAAATAAAATCAATGAAATAATAAAGTACAAAAACATTTCAATATTTACAAAATAAATTACAGTAACACACATTTCCAACCCTTTCTACTTTTATAAGACAGCCCATAAACCGTCTTATAAATAGATTAAAATAATTATCACTGGAAGAGGAGGACTTGCATTTTCTGTGGGCCTCCATTATGTCTGTGTACTTGGAGAGTTTGTTGGGGTGAACCATCTGTGGATAAACATATCACAGAATAGACTCATGTAACCTAAAGGCTGGTACACACTACAGGATAATCGGGCCGATTTGTGTCCCGATTTCCCCCTTACGATCAAAGCCAGCAAAGGCCCTTTTATCTAATGTTTGCAAAGGACATCGTGTCTGATCTTCCTGTGGTGTGGGGTGTGTTAAGAGTGATTTTGTCCGGTCAGATCCGCTCGGAAGGCGTCGGAAGGAGAGATCGTAAATAATGAACATGTTTCATATTCGCTACTAGAAATCCTGTGGTGTGTGGGGCATTCCGAGTGGAGCCGAGCACGCACAGTCTCCGTCAGCCTTTTATTTACCTGTTGCCATGGTGACTCCCAGTACTGGGGGCCAGAGCGCACAGCGCTGCTCTCGAAGCTATTTGTAATACCTATTGACGTTTTTTTTGAAGTTTTTTTTAGGCCAGGGGTGTTTCCTCCTTGTCCTCGTCTGCATTGCCAACCGGTGATTCTGCCATTCGTGTCTTCAGACAGTCAGCAGGAGTTCAACTTGAACGCGCCTATTAAGTATGGTCACGTGACGACGAGACTGCACGGCGAGGGCTACGTTTCATTGGTTGAACACAGTCACGCGATAGATCTTTGAGCGTAAGTCTGTCTGTCGAAATAAAAGTAGAGATACTCGATAGCTTAAAGCAGGGGTGTCCAAACTTTTTTCAAAGAGGGCCAGATTTGGTAAGGTGAAAATGTGTGAGGGCCAACCATTCCGCCCGACAGATGCATCGGTGCTTTCATCACAGGCTAACGAAAAAAAGTCAAATTCCGCTCCTTTTGCTTCTAACTGTCTCTTAATATCTAATGAAATGTCTTCAATTCTCCGTCCAACAGTGTTACGAGCCAGGCAAACATTGGCAA
>CAESWR010001614.1:1670-15987 GCA_903171835.1 Mullus surmuletus | reverse complement strand
AAGAGTAACAGTTGAGTAGCCACTCTTATAATTTTTTCAATGGACAAGTAATTTGTCTGGTTTGTACAGAATACCAAATAATAACCAATGTGTTAGAAAAATAAAAAAGTGGTGTGCACACTTAAAACGAAAATTGTCCGTTGGGGCCCTTAAACAAAATAAAGGTTGTTGCAGGTTTTTGCAAGTTCACCTGATTCCACGGATTCGTGTAGTGCAATGTAAGTGTATCATGTGTGTGAATGAGTGTGTACGTGAGTATCTCCTCAGTGCTGATCTTTCCTCAGGGTAGTTGGCTCGCCATCTGATTCAGCAGGAAGTTCGTCCTGAACCTCAAACTCTTCAGTCCTCATAAAAAACCTGACCGTTGCTCTCTGTGTATCAAGGCGGAACACGCCGATATTGGGCCTCGTAGCGGCTCTCGTAGCGGCTCTCCGGATGAAAGGCAAGCAGTTAGCCGACGTAACTCCTTTGTTCAGTCACTTGGCTCCGGACCTCCACTGGGTAAGTGCTCCGACTCTCTCTTTTCCTTTATCCACAGGTAAACTCCGGGTTTTTGCTTTGTTTCGTAGCACGCGGCTGCCCTCGCTTCTCTGGCTGAGATCCGAAAAAAAAACGCGAGAGCAACGCAGCCGCACTTCCCCTCTGAGCCGACAGGCTGAGTGTGGCCTGCGTAGCCTCTGATTGGCTGCTGAGAGCTAGGTACCTTACGTAGGACCATGCAAGCTTAGCGGTGCATTCAAATGCAGTAGGAAAACAAACACTTTGCCGATGCAGAACAAATGAAGATGAATAAAGTAACAGTCTCTCTTCTTTCATTATACTCAGTTAACTTTGTGTGGTTTTAAGCACCTGGTTACAGTTGTCAAATAGTGACAGTCACCAACAGGCTGGACTGGCCATCAGGCAGACATTGTCCCGGTGGGCCGGTGGCTCAGTGGGTTGGTGGGTCGGTGGGCCGGTGGCTCAGTGGGTGAGTGGGTCGGTGGGCCGGTGGCTCAGTGGGCGCAGGAGAAAAAACACTTGCGGTGCAGTTATTTGTGTCGCATCCAACGCAGCGCTGTTTCCCCTACGTTCATCATCGCGCGTAACGCGATGTGACCCCCATCTTACAAGCCCCCACCGCTCCGACGCCACCCACCCCACGCCCGGTCCGAAGTTGCAAGCTTACCAAAGTTACCAAACATCGCCACACAGTATCGCCAACGGACCAAAGTGCAGCTCACGCAAGAATCTGGTTTCACGCACATTTCTACGGCACCTCCGGAGCTGCCGTGGCAGACGCAAGAATCTACAAACTTTTCAGGATTGATACACCCCATCGTGAGCTCCGATGCTTGCTTACGCACCTTTTTAGTGCGTAAACGGCGTTGATACATGAGGCCCCTGCTCTGATCCTCAATCTCCTTAACACTCTTTCCGCTAATATATTTTTTGGCTTTGATTTTCGGTTCTTTTCCTTTTCAATCCTCTAATTTTATTCTAATAGTTGATTTTAATAGTTGATTTTTACTAAGGCTGCCCTCATCCATAAATCCTCATTCTTTCATCCAAAATCAAAGGTATTTCAGTGAATCATAACTGTAAAGATGGGCATTTTTAGGGAAGCTTCATCTTTATACGTTTGATTTCTGTCATTACCATCTCCAAATGTTCTATTCCAGAATTCTACTGTTGCTATAGACTCCGGAGTCTAGAGCAAAAATGGGAAGACTTTGTCTTGAATAGTGACAGTTTTTTAGGAAAGCTTTATCTTTATACATTTGATAGGATGGTGTGAACATCATCTTCAAATGTTCTGTTTCAGAATTCGAGTCAGTTCAGTTTCTGAATAACATGTAGCTATACCGCAGACGTCCACAGGAAGCCATATGAAGAGTTCCTCAACATTTGTTCGCCCGCAAGAGCACACATTCATCCACATTAATTTGCTGGAGCTGCTTATGGTGTCAATCGGATACTGCGATTTGCTCCGCTGTTGCGGGAGCATCACTTTTTATTTCACACAAACAAAAACTCAACAGCTGCCCTGTAAGATGACTGTAAACTTGATGTGTACTTGGGAGTAAAATAAAAAACAAGACTGCGATCTAAAAAAGGACCACAAGAAATATTGTGAAATAAAAAGTTTATTCATCCAGGATGCCCCCTCACACACTGACGCATGCACTCGCACTTATAGGTGCACACACGTTTACAAAACAAAGAGAGTTCAGTCACGATCAAAAGGCCACAAGAGATCAATCAGAGTCAGAGGGTAGAATATCAAAGAATAACTGCATGATATCAAAATAATTTTGCATTTTTGGGGGGGTGGGTATTGTTTTGGGTTTCAGTGCAGCATGTTTACATAGTAGCAGTAGCCGCAAAGGTGTAGATGTACGTGGCTTCATTGGCTGGGATTTTTACCCAGTTGGGTTGAAACTGCTGGCTCTGGCACCTTTTCCCTGATGGCAGGAGACTGAAGAGTAGTTGTAAGGGGTGGAAAGGGTGACTGAAAATGTCGATGGCTCCGTGAGTGAGGCGGGTACAGATTGCATCATATGCAAACTTGATGATGTGGCTGGTGCTGTAGGTTGGAGCACAGTCGTTGGGCCAGTAGGGTGAAGAGCAGCGGGCTGAGTGCACACCCTAGTGGGGACCCTGTGCTCAGAGTGATGGTCTTTGAGGTGTTGCTGTCCACCCGCATGGTTTGTGGCCTCCGTGTGAGAAAGTCCAGCACCCAGCCCCAGAGGGAGGTTTCAAGTCCGAAGTGGTTTAGTTTTGATATTAGTTGCTGGGGAATGATTGTGTTTCTGGAGATTCCAAGAACCTGTGGGGGGTGTGGTCGGTGAATGACTCTGATTGAATGAGCACTCGCTGCATTTTATTTCACACAGCATTTTTAGATTCCAGCTGTAAGCCAGCTGTTTTGTTTCAGGTTTGAGACAGATAACAGAAAGAAAAAATGACGGATGAACGGATTAAAAAGTCCAGGGCTTGTTCAGCATTTATCTGCAGGAGCTCGCTTTCCTTCCCGCCCCTATTTTCGAAGCCACAAGCACCATATAGTGAACATTCTAAGCTTCAAATGATAGGAAAAATGTATCTAAAACCGTAAGATCTCCGCGCATCTTCCACTGTGCTAGAATTTAGTTCAGCATAATTTACACTCTTTAACTTTAATACTGAACTAAATCATAACAATAGCATTTTACTGCAGTGCCGACCTGAATCCAAAATGTGTTGTTGGTTGATACTGGAAGAAGAAGAGGACTCCTCTTCATGTCTGCTGCATTCTGCTGCTGGGGCCAGATACAGCAGCAGAATTCCATCTCCAATTCTGAGCTCAGGGCCCACATGTTTGGTGATAGCCAGGATTAGCAGCCTGAAGGCCTCCTGTAAGCTGTTAATGTCATCCTAAAAAGAATAAGATCTAAGAATTTCCTCTGTCCAATACCAACCTAAATGGAAAACGAACAGTGGAAGAGGAGAGAGCTGGAAAAGCTGAAAAGTATAGGTTAAATTACAGTGTTATGGTTAAGGTCAATAGTTTGGGTGCTCTACTTGGGAAATGCCTGTTTATACACGGAGATTTCTTTCAAAAACTCACACTTCTCAATTTCTTATTTTCCCTTTTCTTTCTTTTTGGGATCGAAGAGTAATCTTATTCAGACAATTTTACAGTTAGAGTGCCCAATGTGCAGAATTTTCAGATTAAACAGGTTTTCTACCTCACCGTTTCTTTGTGGCACCACTGGAAAGGACAAGACCATCCTTCAACCGGTTCCGGTGTCCACACTCCGGACTCAGCCTCGGAGTCAGCCAATCCGGGTCACGGCACCAAATTTGTTAGGTTCTTTTGTTGGCAGCCCAAGAACTAATCAGAGAGGATCTCAGTTAAAAAACAGTTTTATGCCGGAATCTGGTCACAGGTAAAGCATCGACAAGCTGGACTCAGGTGACAGGATCCTTATGGGATCTCAGGCTCTTTGGCTTCATGTAGTTTTGAACCAAATGGGTCTTCAAGCTTCAGTTCAAGTGGAAGAATGGGAGGAGGAGGAAGCTGCTTCTGCTATGCCTGCTACTGTTGCTCAAGAGTCAAGATTTTTAATTGTCAATTTCCCCCATATATTGCGGCATACAGCAAAATCTGGGATTTTTACCCAGTTGGGTTGAAACTGCTTTCTCTGGCACCTTTTCCCTGATGGCAGGAGACTGAAGAGCAGTTGTAAAGGGGTGGAAAGGGTGACTGGCAATGTCGATGGCTCCGTGAGTGCAAATTTTATCATCTGGAAACTTGATGATGTGGTTGGTGCTGTAGGTTGGAGCACAGTCGTTGGGTCAGCAGGGTGAAGAGCAGTATTTGCAATGTATGCTGTGACAGTCTGTGTTTGCTGCTGCTGCTGCTGCTGCTGCTGCTTGTAAATCCATTTGGTGTCCGATGCCTCAGAATTCCATCTCCAGCTCAGGGCCCACATGTTTAGCGATAGCCAGGATTAGCAGCCTGAAGGCCTCCTGTAAGCTGTTAATGTCATCCTAAAAAGAATAAGATCTAAGAATTTTCTCTGTCCAATACCAACCTAAATGGAAAACGAACATTGGAAGAGGAGAGAGCTGGAAAAGCTGAAAAGTATAGGTTAAATTACAGTGTTATGGTTAAGGTAATTAGTTTGGGTGCTCTACTTGGGAAATGCCTGTTTATACAGGGAGATTTCTTTCAAAAACTCACACTGCTCAAGAGTAATAATGCAACATCACTGTCAATTATTGTCATGTCCAAAGGTCAAATAACACCGAGCCAAAAATATCATGTTGCACTAGGTACACAGAAAATATTTCATTCTTTGTGCTTCTTGTCATTAATATTCCCCAAATGGCATGATCGAGATACATTACTTTAACAATCTATAATAATAGTTATGATCAGTCCTGAAGTTGGTCAAAAGATTTACAATTTGGCATGGGGAATGCTGTGAAAGTATGAAAAAAGTCATCCATATTATTATTTTATAACGCTTAGAACAAGGACCTGTTTTTGCATCAAGGGCGCACAAGTAGATAAAAAAAAAAGTTTATCAAATTGTAAAGACCTAGTACCTCCTGACAAAACCACAGGGCCTCAAAATTTGCCCAAAGATGAATAACTGAACTGAAAAGATTTTCAAATTTGACAGGGGGGAAAAAAACGTATGGGATGGTAACATCTGAATTTAATCCAAAGAAAAGTACAAAAAAATGTGAGGACTTTCCAAACACAATGGTATAAAACTGGTTGTGTGATTGGAGTTGTGTGGAAGTATGATTTATGGACCAGAGGTGGGGGGACACAGGTGGCTTGAGTACTGGTGTTTGCGTGTGTATTCCGTGCGTGCGTGCATGCCTGTGTTTATGTTTATGAGCTCGCGTGCGCCCGCCAGAGCACACATTCGTCCACAATAACAAATAATACATGAAAAAGTAAGATAATCAAACGTGTATCTCTTTGCCATTAAATATGAGCACAGCATTGTTGAGTGTCTACACTTGTTAGGTTTGATAATAATAATAATAATAATGAGAAGAAGAAGACAATTTCCAAGATCATTCAGAACTCTTTAATTGATAAGGAGGATTTTGAAGTGGAATAAGAGCCAGTGAAACTGTTGCTTCGTCTATTTCTGCGATAGAGTCTATAGCAAAAATGGGAGGACTTTGCCTTGAATAGTGACTGTAAATATGGGCATTTTTAGGAAAGCTTTATCTTTATACATTTGATAGGATGGTTTGATTTCTGTCATTACCATCTCCAACTGTTCTGTTTCAGAATTCTAGCCAGTTTAGTTTCTGATTAACATTTAGCTATACCGCAGACATCCACAGGAAGCCATATGAAGAGTTCCTCAACATCTGTTCGAGCACACATTCGTCCACATTAATTTGCTGGAGCTGTTTATCGTGTGGACCGGATACTGAGATTTGCTCCGCTGTTGCAGGAGCATCACTTTTTATTTTGCACGAACAAAAATGCAACAGCTGTTGCGTTTTACACAACCGAGAGGGGAACAAGGTCTGCACCCATACTGCCTTGTGCGCTCTGCTCCCTCCTGATCCAGCTCGACCTCTCTCAGTCTAAAGCCCCGTAATGTTTCCTCCTTGAATTCGTAGTGGCATCCACGGCGTATCTACGTTGTGTAAAACGCAACATGCCACGGAGAATACCCCGAAACTCCGGAGGCCGTATGTTAATAAACCACCTGAGCGGTCCAGACATCTTTGTTAGAGAGATGTGAGATACTTAGTTTACATCAAGGTTTCAGCAGTGTTAATTTGGTCAGGTTGAGTTACCATTTCGCGTGCCAAACGCGTTTGTTCTGTAATCGGATAAGACATAGGTCGAAATATATCAATATAGATGTCAATGTATTTGCTGACTCATATGGTTGCACTGAATAGTGGTTGTTGTCAATTATTTACTGCGCTGAAATGTGCCTGACTCTGTGGAAACATGCCTTTGAGCTATTGGTGACGTGTGCGCACGGCTCCGCCGGTTTACCAATTTGCCACTTGACCAACTGAGCTCCGCCTGCGCCCAAAGCTGACCAGGTTGGGATCTGCGAGCTTCCAGCGCACCTCTTCGCTCTGCTGACGGGCAAGAATTTCTCAATAGGCCATCTGATTCTGTCTGCACCTCCCCCTGCTCCGCCGCCAGGCCCGTCTCTGCGCACTTCGGTGCACCTTGGCTCACCAATTTTCCAACCTGGCCTCGTGCGGGACTGCGCTTCACGAATTTGCCACTGCGCGGGGTCTGCCACTATCAGCTGATGTTACTCATCCGTGCTACTGATGCGTGTCAGCAATGCGACAGAGGCCAAGGAGAGAGCGGTGCCCATTGGCTGTGCTGCAGTGCATCATGTGGAGGAGCTGCAGATGGCAGACTTGTCTGAATGGAGGCAGCAGCAAAAGCTGACCTCCGTCCAGTGGAAAAACCTGCATGGGTTGGTGTCGGAGGACATGCAAGTTGTCTGAACATATGAATCAGAGATTTTACAGGGTGCAGCGCACGAGGTATGTATTGGACTAATGGTAAAACCATTGCACTGCCCACGAGGGTCCCCAAGGCAGTCACACACACACAGAAAGGTGTTTATTACAATGTAGGAAGCATGTGCATTTCAGTATGTTGAATTAATGTAATGTACTGTTATCAACAGTTGTATGTGAAGTAGGGTTTTTTGTGGGCTGTCAAGTTAGTTGAAGAGATGCATTACTTTCGCCACGCGGTTGGAGCGTAGATCGACACGTGCCCAAAGCGGCAGCTGCCCGACTATATTCAAACTCCTCTATCTAAAAAACTCCTCTATCTATCAGTCTTGGAAACACCGACACAGATGACGTCACTCTGCCATGGGGAGCCCCCGCCCTCAGTTTGCCAGATTGGAACCAACCGACTGTGAAACGGTGACTATGCGCCTCAGATGTACCAACCCTGCAGCTACCCCATGTGAAGATGTCCCAAAGGAACCACGCCGTTGTATTGACGAGACTTGCGCACTGGAGTCTTTATTCAGAGAACCCTGTTTGCTCGTCGCTCTTCTACCTATGTTCAGGATGACACACAACCTTAAACACTGCTGCCACCTATTGGTTTAGCGGTATAACCTCATGAACTTGCTATAGTCCGCTTCAATAATGCCGTCAAGCAGTGAAGCTGACAGACACGTGTTCCTTCTGCTGGAAACATTCAAACTTTAATCTTGCTTTTGTTCAGAAGAAATTCTACATTTCTAGTTTGTATTCATTGAAACGACTTTTCTCGGTCAAGGTGATTCAAAATTTCATATGGCTATATTGACTTTCCAGAAGCTTAGAGCGTGTTATTTTCCTCATGAATTGATGGATTTTAAATCATCTACAATATGTGTTTCTCCCCCGTCGAGACAAATTGATTCACAATTTCAAGTGGCAATACTAAATTTCTATGGAATAGACTAATTCAACATCAAAATTGAATAGTGTTGCTTTTTCTATTGAAATGACTGCATGGTCCAATATTTTGCCCTCAAAAGCTGTTTCTCGCTCAGATAGAGGTGTTTTCGTAAAGATGTGTTTTCTCCCTCATCGAGACGAACTGATTGAAAATGTCATGTGGCAATACTATTTTTTTATGAAATAAACGAATTCAACATAAAAATTGAATAATGCTACTTTTTCTATGGAAATCACTGCATGATCCAATATTCTGCCCTCAAACGCTTTTTCGCTCTTAGATAATGCTGTTTTCGTAAAGATGTGTTTTCTCCAGTATCGAGACAAGGTGATTCGAAATTTCATATGGCAATACTAAATTTCTATGAAATAGACTAATTCATCATCAACATTTAATCAGACTGGTTTTGTCTTTTGAAATGACTGCCTTTTCCAATATTATGCCCCTAAATGCTGCTTCTCGCTCAGATAGAACTGTTTTCGTAAAGTTGTGTTTTCTCCAGTATCGAGACAAGGTGATTCAAACTTTCATGTGGCAATACTGAATTTCAATAAGATAGACTGATTCAACATCAAACTTTAATCAGACTGGTTTTTCTATTGAAATGACTGCCTTTTCCAATATTCTGACCTCAAAAGCTTTTTCGCTCTGATAGTGCTGTTTTCGTAAAGATGTGTTTTCTTCTTCATCGAGACATATTGATTCAAAATTTCATGTGGCAATACTAAATTTCTATGAAATAGACTAATTCAACATCAAAATTGAATAATGCTGCTTTTTCTGTTGATATCACTGCATGGTCCAATACTCTGCCCTCATACGCTGTTATTGTGGACGAATGCGTGCTCTGGCTGGAGCGTGCGCGCGCATAAACATAAACAAAGGCATGCACGCACGCACGCACTCACGGAATACACACACGCAATAACCTGTGTTCCCCCACCTCTGGTCCATAAATCACACTTCCACACAACTCCCAATCACACAACCAGTTTTATACCATTGTGTTTAGAAAGTCCTCACATTTTTTGGTACTTTTCTTTGGATTAAATTCAGATGTTACCATCCCATACCACACATTCTTTTTTTCCCCCCCTGTCAAATTTGAAAATCTTTTCAGTTCAGAAATATCCATGTTTGGGCAAATTTTGATGCCCTGTGGTTTTGCCAGGTTTTGTCTAGGCCTTCACAATTTGATAAACTTTGTGCGTTTCAGCATGTTGGATGATTTTTTTTTTAATCTACTTGTGCGCCCTTCAAGCAAAAACAGTCATTGTTCTAAGTGCTTTAAAATAATAATATGGATGACTTTTTTCATACTTTCACAGCGTTCCCCATGCCAAATTCTAAATCTTTTGACCAACTTCAGGATTGATCATAACTAATATTATAGATTTTTAAAGTAATGTATCTCTTTCATGCCATTTTGGGAATATTAATCCCCATTTTTAAATGACAAGAAGCACAAGGAATGAAATATTTTCTGTGTACTTAGTGAAAAATGATATTTTTGGCTATGCAGTGGGCTCCTTCAAATGTTTGGCTCATTTGTCAAGCTTTTTTGACATCAAATAAAATTAAAAGTTCAACATAATTCCCTGCGGCGGCCGTGGAGCCGTCCGCGACGCGTCCGTGGAGCCGTCCGCGACGCGTCCGTGAGCCACATTTTCACTGACTTCCACTTCAAAATTCTCCCCATCAAGAGCTCTGAATGATCTTGGAAATTGTCTTCTTCTTCTCATTATTATTATTATTATTGTTATTATTATTATTATTATTATTATTATTATTATTATTATATTAAACCTAACAAGTGTAGACAATCAACAATGCTGAGCTCATATTTAATGGCAAAGAGATACACGTTTGATTATTTTACTTTTAATGTATTATTTGTTATTGTGGACGAATGTGTGCCCTGGCGGGCGAACGCGTCTTCATAAACATAAACACAGGCATGCACGCACGCACGGAATACACACACGCAAACACCAGTACTCCAGCCACCTGTGTCCCCCCACCTCTGGTCCATAAATCCACACAACTTCCAATCACAAAACCAGTTTTATACCATTGTGTTTGGAAAGTCCTCGCATTTGTTTGTACTTTTCTTTGGATTAAATTCAGATGTTACCATCCCATACTTTTTTTTCCCCCCTGTCAAATTTGAAAATCTTTTCAGTTCAGAAATATCCATCTTTGGGCAAATTTTGAGCCCCTGTGGTTTTGTCAGGGGGTACTAGGGCTTTACAATTTGGCTGCCAACAAAAGAACCTACACTCTAAAAGATGATTCATGGGGTGAGTAGATACAGCTCAAAATCAAGAACCTATTCTGCATTCAAAATATAAGTTTGTTACTGGAACACATAATAATGAGTTGATAACTTAATTTTATCATTTGGTCGAAATTGACATCAATATAATGGCCTTAACTCAATATTACACTGAATTTGAACAAATATTTCTACCCTAACAGAACATAGAAGTACGGAGCCCCAGATATGACATGGGGAAAAAATATATTAAGTTGTGGCCACAAAATAGCAATTCGTTCCCACAAAGTACTAATTTGTGGCCACAAAGTACTAATTTGTGGCCACGAAATATTAACTCGTTCCCACGAAATAGTAATTCGTTCCCACGAAATAGGTAATTTAGAAATTTCATGATCATGACGCTCAGGTATATCAACTATATTTTCACCTGCAAACTCAGTCATTGATGTAAAAACGGTTAGTGTAATGGTTAGCGACACGGTCTTAGATGTAGGAGTCCCCGGTTCGAATCTTGCCTGATGCCTTTTGGCAGTGATAAGTAGAAGTGTTAGTGCGCATGTGTACCAACATTTCTGCAGAGAAGTCGCGCAATTTGAACAACAATTCGGTTCTCCAACGGAGGTTTTGATTGCAACAATTATCTAGGGCACCAGGGTGTAAATAGCACATGTTGCTACACACCAGGGTACAAATAGTAGGCCTATACATTGCTAATTGTACCAGGGGTGCAAATAGCATCCATTATTCAGAATGTCTATTATGTCTATGTGTCTATCTGTTTGTGTTTTCAGACTGCTGTAAACAATAAATACAGAGTGTGTAACATACAGTTTCTGTGTTGCTCATCCAGCTGTGCACGGCTATATTTCGTGGCCACAAATGACTATTTCGTGGGAACGAATTAATATTTCGTGGCCACAAATTAGTACTTTGTGGGAACGAATTGCTATTTCGTGGCCACAACTTATTATTTTATGGGAACAAATTGCTATTTTGTGGCCACAACTTAATATATTTTTCCCCATGTCATATCTGGGGCTCCGTAGAAGTACACTCAGTTGGTACAACTTAAAAATTTGCGTGTCCTGTTCGGTAAAAATTAAGTGCAAGACGGTCCTGACATCTGCAGCCGTGTGTAAGACCAGCAGTGGAAATAACTTCCCCAACTTGATGAGTACAATTTTGACTCATTTTACAGAAAACTGAAATAAGTGAGAGTACAAAATAGTTGTTTAACCTTTGGCGTCATCGGACATGCCAGCGCCTCTGATAACAATAGATGCAGCAGTGAGAAATGCACAGAGTAGGTTATCTAGACTAGTATTAGTATTTCTCAAGCTTCCTTTTACTGTGGTAGGTTTTAATTACAGTATAACTGGTTTGGTCTGTAAGTGAGCAGCTGCGAGTACTGATTCATGTTGCCAATGAATCGAAAATTGTTCAGATGACACAGGAATGATCATACAATTATAAGCAGCAACATCACAAATGTCCAGTTTTTAGCTAGCCTTTCCATTGCAGTAGTTTGCAATCATTTTGTCCACAAAATCTTTTGGCACACGGTTCAACAGGTTGCAAAAAGAGACAATCAAAAGTTTGTTATATTGGAGTAGATTTTCTAAGTTTGCATGTTGTGCCTTCTTTTTTTTTTGCTCAGATAAACGAAGAATTTAAGAAGGATCACTACTGACAGCCTGGAGACCACATTTATGAGGAAGCTGGACCACTACTCTCCCAAAATGATGTCAGTGCTGTTATCCAGAGGTGGGGCAGCAAAATTGAGGATCCAGCAATTACATCAAGTCCTCCTAGAGGTAAATAAAATGAAGTTACTTTCAAGTAGATGATGTTAGATTTTTGAACACGACTGAATAATTGTATAATCAACTGTAAGATTGTTTATTGTCTTCTAGATGTGTAAGGGCTGTTTACAGCTCAAATTCTTTTCGAGAATATTATTTCAGATTATAGTTCATGGCTTAGTCTAATGAGAAATGAATTAGAAGTAAACAACGTGGGATGGTATACATTAGGCCTCATAACCTTATCATTCTGTCCTTTTTATATAATGATCAAAAACACATCTTCAGCATTCTTTTTCTTATTCACAGAATAATTCTGCTGAGACCAGGAGGGAGGTTACCATTCGTGGATTGATGCTGTATCTTAGGGAGGATGAGACTGAGCTCGTCAAAGAGGAGGTAAATTACTACTACACAGCATTATATTTTGAGTTCAGAAACAGAGTATTCACATTCAAATTCTTCTTTATTTATATGGTACAATTCAAACATGTAGTTCAAACACAAACACACACTCACACATTCACACATAAACGGAGCTGCGCATGAGCAGCATAGGGCAGCTACTGTTAGTATCTGTTTCTTTTACTGTGGTACTGTGTCTGTAAAATATGATCTATGTGTCATGTGGCACCACAAATCCTAAAACATCTTCCTGATTCTGACCTACCAGGATGCAGCTGGCACACCTCCATCCAGCGCAAAGATCGTCCTGGAGGGAATGGAGGTACTTCCAGATGTGGACGTTCCCACAGCCTGTGCGTTGCTGATGGGGCTGATATACGCCCTGAACCTCAGCTACCCAAAACAACTAAAAAGTACTTTTGAAGTGTTTCAAAAGATACTCCTCGAGTTGGATGTTCTCAAAGCAAGTCCAAAGGTGATGGTGCTAAAAAATAAGCTGCTTATAAGGACAAATTGTTAAGTTGGAGAAGTCAAGCTGTTCTGAAATTGAGATGCTGCACTTTTTTTTCCCACTTTGATATTACTATATCAAATGACTTTCAATGTGTTTTCTTTTTCAGACATTATAAAAGGTTGTTCTAATTTATTGTATTGTTTGTACATGTACATCTACATCTTTGAGGCATGCTCAAGTTTACATGTAGTTTATTGAGAATAATCTCTTTTTTTATTTGTTTTTTTTCATCAAAAAAAGACTGTGGCATCATGGCAATGGCCTGGCAGAGAAAGGGTTTAAATCATTAAACATTTTTTTCGTTTACATCTGACCTAATTATTGACGTAAAATGTTTTTTACGTCAATAATTAGGTCAGATGTAGACGAAAAAAATGAGCCCAATGAAAGTGCAATTTGATATTTGTGTATATTTCTCATAGCTTGATGTGTACATGTAATGCACTTAACAGTCTAAAAGTGTAACACACTCTAACAAATGATGTGCTGGCTCTACTTAAAAAAATTGAGTTTCCTTTTTCCCTGGACTTTTTGAGTTATTTCAACAGAGCTAGTATTGAGTACATGACACAAGAATTCTCCATTTAGGCAAACTTCATTATTTTGGTACAAGCAACATGATTTGTGTTGTCCACTACAAGCATTTTTAAATTGGACCAGCTTAATTTTAATTCTGATTACTGAATTACTTATTTTAGTTGTACAAACGTATGTATCTTGCTTTCATTCTACTCAAAATGTCCATGCAAAAAGTGACCTTAATTTTTTGTAGTATGAACTTAATTTTTCAAGTCAGACCAAATCACACATTGAAATTGAAGCCTATAGCTTTTATTCACAGTTGTCAACAAAAACAGGACCAAATGTACAAAATAGCACTGTACTCAAAATATGTGCCCTTCATAAAAGAAACCTAACATAAAATAGTCACTTTACAGTGTAAATAATACAATAAATTAGGAGAACCTTTTATAATGTCTGAAAAAGAAAACACATTGAAAGTCATTTGATATAGTAATATCAAAGTGGGGGGAAAAAAGTGCAGCATCTCAATTTCAGAACAGTTTGACTTCTCCAACTTAACAACTTGTCCTCATAGCAGCTTGTTTTTTAGCGCTTTTTTAGCTGTGGACTTCTGCGGTATGGCCATATGTTATTCAGAAACTAAACTGGCTAGAATTCTGAAACAGAACATTTGGAGATGGTAATGACAGAAATCAAACCATCCTATCAAATGTAGAAAGATAAAGCTTTCCTAAAAATGCCCACCTTTACAGTCACTATTCAAGGCAAAGTCCTCCCATTTTTGCTATAGACTCTACAGCAAAAATAGACTCCAGAATTCTGGAATAGAACATTTGGAGATGGTAATG